>JUFY01029671.1:4976-24891 GCA_001855655.1 Leptopilina clavipes | reverse complement strand
TTTTATAAACAAGTATTTGACAATTTTTTGAAATAATTGAAAATTCCATGAAAAATAATTGAATTTTTATAAACAAGTATTTGACAATTTTTGAATTAATTGCAATTTACCTGAAAAATAATTGACTTTTTTTAAACAAGTAATTGACAATTTTAGAAATAATTGAAATTTTTTAAAATTCTATAAGAAAGAATTGAATTTTTATAAACAAGAATTGAAATTTTCTATAATTCCATGAAAATAATTAAATTTTTATAAACAAGTATTTGACAATTTTTTAAAATAATTGAAAATTCCATGAAAAATAATTGAATTTTTATAAACAAGTATTTGACAATTATTTGAAAAAATTGTAATTTCCATGAAAATAATTAAATTTTTATAAACAAGTAATTAACAATTTTTGAAATAATTGAAATTTTCTAATCTTCCATTAAAAATAATTGAATTTTTTTAAACAAGTAATTGAAAATCTTGGAAATAATTGAAATTTCCTAAAATTCCTTGAAAAATAATTGAATTTTTATAAACTTGTAATTGAAAATCTCGGAAATAATTCAATTTTCTTTAAATTCCATGAAAAATAATTGAATTTTTATAAACAAATATTTGAAAATTTTTTGAAATAATTGAAATTTCCATGAAAAATAATTGAATTTTTATAAACAAGTAATTGACGATTTTTAAAATAATTAAAATTTCCTGAAATTCCATCATTAAAAATAATTGAATTTTTTATTGCAGGCTTCATTAGACGAAGCTACTGATACTTGGGGCATTAAAGTCGAACGAGTTGAAATGTGAGTCTTGAACTAGTTTTATTAAAAATAATTGTATTAAAAATATATATTGTAATTTTTTTATTCATAGTTTGAATCGATTTAAAACTTTTCGTTTCAAAACAGCAAAATTTAATTATTATATTTTGTATTTTAATTGAATTAATTAAATTCTGAATTTTACTTTTTCAATCCAGTAAGGATGTTCGTCTCCCGGTTCAACTTCAGAGAGCCATGGCTGCAGAAGCAGAAGCCGCACGAGAAGCTCGAGCTAAAGTACGCTACATCTGTATTTAAAATAATTTAATTCTTTGATTATAATTTGTAACAAAATTTCTAATCCGTTTATAATGTTCATCAGGTAATCGCCGCTGAAGGAGAACAAAAAGCGAGCAGAGCTCTTCGAGAAGCTTCAGAAGTTATTGGAGATTCACCTGCAGCACTACAACTTCGCTATCTACAGGTACAATATAAATCCAACATTTTTCCAAAAAAAATATTATACAGGAAATTTTTTTGATTACAAAACTTATTGAAATTTCAGTGCAAGATAATTTATTTTCAAAATTGGATGAAAATAATTCTTATTTGATATAAAAACCTATTTAAGGGCATGTCATAGCCGTTTATGATTTTACCATTGCAGAATGGTAAATTTACCATTGTAATTTTTTTACCATATTTTTACCAAAAATTTACCATAAAATTTACCATTGCTGAATAGAAAAATCGCAACGACCTTCACATGCCCTTAAGGAGGTTCAATCCATTGACATAACCTCAAAACTAAAATCTGTTTTTAACAACAAATAAATCTATAATTAAGAATGATTTCATCAAATTTGGAAAGATTCAGTTATATGATTTTCAAAAAAAATTATTTCAAGACAAATTTTGTCTGTTAAATAATAATTTGTTATTTAATTTTTTTCCCCACTCTCATTATTATATTTACTAAAACAAAAAATTTACTATTAAGTTTACCACTATTTACACGTTAATAATATTATATAAAATAATAATCACTTTTCATAAATTTTATGTTTAAAAAATATTATTATTATTACTAAATCTATTTTTTTTTTAATATTTACAGACTTTAAACACAATCTCAGCGGAGAAAAATTCCACCATCGTATTCCCATTGCCGATCGATATGATAACGTATTTCATGAAAGCCAAAGAAGCAATGTCAGCATAAAACAGAATTCGAGTTTTCAAAAACATCGCACACAAAATTTGAATTCCGTACCAAAAATCGGAAGAAGAATTTCTTAGAAAACAAAAATAAAAAGACAAATAAAAAGTCTCCATTTAGGTTCTTCACATAAAAATTGAAGACACATTCGGGAATGATTATTAAATATAAAAATATTTATACAGACGATAAAAAGACTTTCTACAAATAGAATTTGTTACATTCGTCCAAAAGAATCACTGCAATTTTTCAAATATTAGTGATGAAAATATTGACTAACTAGAAGATTATCATCAACAACAACAACAACAACTTGCCGAATAAACAACCAATACAATCGAATGTAAAAAACAACAATAATGGCCTCTCTCCATCTAAAGGCGAGAATATATATTAATTTTTTCGTTAATTTTCCCCTAAAACACTCAGGAAAAATATTCGTTGCTTTTGTTTTCTTCATTTTTCTTTTTTTTTGTTTTAAAACAAGAATTTCTTCAATACAAATTTTCTGATGTGTGTGATAAACTGCATTTTTTTTATCGTTTACAGTTTTCAAGAAATTTCCATTTTCTGAGTGAAAAAAATTTCTGAAAAAAAAACAGTTTTAAATATGTCGAAGAAGCAAGAATTCCGTGTTTATTTAGAAAAAAAAAAAAAAACTGAAGACAAAAATATTTGCTTTTTCGATGGAAATAGTTTGCGTAAGTAACGAATTTTATTTTGAAAAAAAGAAAAAACTGAAGAAAAAAATATTTGCTTTTTCGATGGAAATAGTTTGCGTAAGTAACGAATTTTATTTTGCAAAAAAAAAAAAAAATAATCATCGAAATTTGTTTCTTTGAATATTATTTCACATGATTCGCAAAATACATATTAAATGTGATGTATAAAAAAAACATAGAAATATCTAACCGTAAAATAAAAACAAAAAAATTTAATAAAAAATAAAAAATCATAAATAATCTTGTTGAAACTTGATCAAAGATTAGATTTATACGTATTAAATATAAAATTAAACGTGTTAACATCAGGCATGTATCTCAAAGTCTGTAAATTAATTAATAAGTGTTGGCTTTTATATATACTTTACTTAATGAAATAGATTAAAAAAAAAAAAAAATATTCGGAAAGTAATGAAAAAAAAACATTTTTGAAAACCACGAAAATTGTTTTTTAAATCACAAATATTCTTGCAAATTGGTAAAAAAAAATTATTATTTACCATTTCATTTTTGCGGAAAAATAATCTAATATTAAAATTTAAAAGAAAAATTTGTAAATAAAAACTTCGTCTGAAAATTAAAAAAAAAAATATTTACAATGACTACTAAAAATATAAAAATGTTTCAAGTATTAAATTCAAGAATTAAATTTAAGTCTATTTAAAAACGTATATTATAATTTTGTATCTAGTCAATGCACTTAGTCTTTTTTGATTATTATTATTATTAGTATTATTATTATTATTATCATTATTATATTATTATTATTATTATTATTATTAGTATTATTATCATTATTATTATTATTATTATTATTAGTGTTATGATTAGAGGTGTCCAAATTTCTAAAATTCGATTCTCTCCATAAGAATTAACATGGGCTCGGTTCGAATCGAATTTCGAGTTTTTGCACAGCTCTAATTATTATTATTATTATTATTATTATTATTATTATCATTATTACTATTGTAAATTTGAAAATCTCATTTTACACTTGACAAAGTGAATTTTTTGTTTTCTTTTTCTATTTTATTATTATAAATATTATTTTTGTAAAAGTTTAAACAATTTTCTTATTTTTTTATTAACAACGGACTCTAAATGAAAAAAAAATTTATATATATATATATATGTAACAATAAATGTATATATTTGAACTCTGTACTGAACAATTGCAAGTTTCGTTAGTTAGGAAAAAAAAAATTGAAAGCGTTTATACTCTTTTTACTGGGTTGCAAAAAATCGAGTCAATTGCCTTTTTCCAATGATGCATTTTGTAATTAACTGGCTCAATAATGAAAGTTAAATATTATATAGCTGTGTCTAAGTGACTCGATTTCCTGGACCAATCATAACTTTTGTAAATACTTGAAAAAAAAAAAATAAAAATAGATGCGAACTTTCGTCAACTGATGATTTAATCATTTTCGTTCGGAAAATTAAATTCTAAAATGAGAAGAGTTTTATGAATCTTGAAACGAAATTTCGCATTTAGTCTATATTGATAATTTTGTTAATAAGAAAACTATGAAAAAAAAAGAATGGTTTATCCAATATTATAAATTCTGTACGATGATCTTAAATTATCTATTTTCCTACTTCAGTTGTGTGTATATTAAGAGACAAATAAAAACTTTTAGACGTACTTTTTCATTGATCACTTTATTAACTATAAATAATACTTTACATTGACTAAGCGATCAATATTATTTCTTAGAATTAATAACTATATATTTGCGAAATTTTTTAATACAAAAAGTAGAAAGTTGGGGGAAAAAAAGGAAAGATTTTATATTGTTAATTTTATTTACCATCCTCATTAGAATGGTCTGAATACTTTTGTTAGTTGTCCCTTGTTTCTGGTTCCTCGTCATAGGAGGCCATAATTTTTTCCATTATTTCCCAAAGTTTATCCCTTGGTAAATCCTTACAGAAAACCTGATAAGAAAATATTTCCAAATAAATAATGTTGGTTCCAAAATATTGTTTTGTAGACTCAAAATAAATTTGAAAGTTGATGATAAAATGGCAGAGAAAAAGTAATTGTAAGCAAAAGAGGCAATTATACCCATCGCCAGTTTTTAATGAAAAAAATGTTATTTTGTATTTCCCTTACCTTTCACTGATTTCTAAATTCAATTATTCAAAATTTCAATAATTTTGTTAAATAAATATTTAAATAATTCTTATTTGTTTTTCCCCGGGAAATAAAATTTTTTTAAATTTCAATTTAAAACCTTCTGAAATTTAATAATTTCGAGAAAATACAACTATAACCCTTCCAAAAATCAATTATTTTCTACAATTTTTAACTAAACTCCATCTCTAAATCAATTATTTTTAATCATTTTTCCAAAGTTCTTCGACAATTCAATTATTTAAATACAAAAATTCAAGTTTTTATAATAATTGTAACTTTTCATGTATTTTAAAAAAAAATTATTAAGGTATAATATTTTCAAAAAAATTATAATAAAGAAATTCTTAAAATTAATTTTTTAAAAATACTTTTAATATTTTTTTAAAGATAATAGTTTTTCAATTATATGCAATTCAAAAATTCCCAGATAATTAAAATTTGGTAAAATCTTGTAAGTATAATTAAATTTTTGGAAAACTTAAAAAAAAGTAATCAAATTTTTGAAGAATTTTAATTATAAATAATATGAAAATGATTTCACCAAAATTTTATTAATTTTCGGAAATATGTAATTTAAAAAAATTTTAAATAATTGAATTTTAAAAAATTAGAATAAAAGAATTCCAAGAAATACTTTTTTCAAAACAATTAATTGACAATTTTTGGAAATAATTGATATTTTCTAAAAATTCCATGAGAAATAATTGAGATTTTATAAACTAGTAATTGAAAATCTTTGAAATAATTGAAATTTTCTAAAATTCCATGAGAAATAATTGAGATTTTATAAACTAGTAATTGAAAATCTTTGAAATAATTGAAAATTTCATGAGAAATAAATGAGATTTTATAAACTAGTGATTAAAAATCTTGGAAATAATTGAAATTTCCTAAAATTCCATAAAAAATAATTTAATTTTCATTAACAAGTATTTGACAATTTTTTGAAAAAATTGAAATTTCCATGAAAAATAATTGAATTTTTATAAACAAGTAATTGACAATTTTTGAGATAATTGAAATTTTCTAAAATCCCATGAGAAATAATTGAGATTTTATTAATTAGTAATTGAAAATCTTTGAAATAACTGAAATTTCCTAAAATTCCATGAAAAATATTTGAATTCTTTGAGAATTTAATTATTTTCAAAATTTGCAATTTAAATTCTTCAACAGTTGATTTTTATAAATTGTAATAAAATACTTGAAAAAAATGTGAAATATTTTCAATTAAATTTTACAAAATTTCAATTATTCAACATTTTTAATTATAGTATTTTAAAAATTTAATTATCTTAAAAAAATTGTTAAAAAAAATATTTGAAAGATTTGTCTATACAGTTTTTTTTCACACTGTAAAAATCGAAATAAGTTGAATTTTATACTAAAAAAAATGTGGTATTTTGTTGCAACATTTTAAAGAAAAGTCGAAAAAGTCGCAAATTTTTGAAAAATAAGTCGAAAAAAGTCGCATTTGTTGAAAATAGTAGTCGAAAAAAAGTAGAAAAAACCAATAATATCCAAAGGCTGTCAAATTCAAAGTAAACAATATAAAAATTATACTTCTTAAAAACTGGCAATGGGTATAATTATCCTCCATCGATAATTGAATATTGACGGTAATTAGAAAATAGAAAATTCATATAGAAAATTTGAGAAATGTGTAAAATATTTGTTAAAAAAGATATCTCACATTAAACCATGGTTGTTGATCGCATTCATCCATCAGAGGGACGACAACTCCGTAAATTTGCAATGAAAGATTTATGCAAGATATGGCAATGAGATTTGGAGGATAATCAAGTACAGATGGCGAATGATGGAAGTCTTGTAACAATGACATACTGGTTTTAGCGACAGGATATTTGGACCATTCTTCCTCACCGAACCAAGCTTGCAGTGATCTTAAATAATGCAGCAAGTACTGAAACGAAAATTTTACGATTATAAGCATTCTCTGACAATTAAGAAATTTATATATTTATACATTATTATAATAAATTTATTTATATTATATTTAATATTCAATTTTCCTATTAGACAAAAGAGGGCCTTTGTGTTAACTCACTCTGTGCGGATGATCGGGGCTGACTTGGAATTTTAACATTCGCATAATAAGAAGTTCGGCTTGAACAATTGCGTCCCTCATGCTCCAATACTGATCGCCAAGTTCGAGTGGCTGCGAACCTCTATGTAGAGTATTGTACGCCACGTTCATTACGTCTCGAATTTTTAATGCATCGTCTTTCACCTTACCGGCAAGGTACAGGCACGTTGAGGCAATCAACTGAAATTATTCAACTGTCAATATTTCTATTTCGCATAGTATTTGTCTCTAAAAAGATACACTGAAAAAAAATTTATTTGATTCAAATAACCGATTATTTGTCTATTATCAAATAAATATTTACATGAATCAAATAATTTTTACTTGTAGTTGTATTTTTCTTGTATCTAAAAAATATATGTATATTTGATTCAAACAAATTGATTTAAATTTAATTTATATAAATTTGAATTCCAAGTATCGAAATTTTGTTCCATTTAAATTCAATTTTCAAAATTTTAATCTACCTTAATTTTTTTTATAATTTCAAGAGAACGTAAATATAAAAATTGAAGTTATTTTTAATAAATTTAGCCTGAAAAGTTTTTTACCTTTCCAAAAGTTTGAAAATAGTTTTAATTTCAAGAAAACTTAAATATAAAAATTGAAGTTATTTTTAATAAATTTAGCCTAAAAATAAATTAAGGTACAATATTTTCTATTGTCAATATACAATTGACGGATAAATATACTCACGTAATTGTCATAACCATTTGGAGTAGCTTCTCTTAAAAATCTATGATATAAAATTGCAGCTGTTGCTATCGTCAATGGATGAGCTTCTAATTTGTATCCTACGAAAATTTAGTTCAAAAGTTAGTAAAAAGAATAAAAAATTATTTAAACTCAATTAGTAAATAAGAAAGAAACAAAAAAAATTTAGTTAAAAATGCTAAAAAACTATATCTATATAAATATATATTTAACTTATGATTATGAAAATGAATAAAAAATCACATAACCTCAAAATACATACCGCATTCGAAGATGAATCTCGAAACAGTAAAAGTATCATTCGCACCGCTATAATCTATCGTGATACTTTTTTGCAATGTATTTCTTTTCTCCCTCTGCATGGCAAGAACGTCAATAACATCCTTCATTTTCGAACTACAATTATTTGTTTCGTATAAAAGATTTATATATTATGTATGTTTGAAAAATAAAAATATGAAATAAAATCGTCAAGAACTCGATTGTACAAATCACAATTAAAAAGTGACACGAAAAGCGACTTAACGAGTGTGTTATTCCTTATTTGAAAGGATTGTCAAACAATTCTAAACATTAAAGTTTATGTGTAAGAAAAAAAAGGGAGTTAAAAATGCAACATGCCACACATATAATATACAAATTAAAAACGCGTTTCGTGTATACTATATACGTGTTTACACAGAACAACCTAATACCTTAAGGTTTCAGCAATGTTTGGTTCAGAAGGGTTCATTTCTGATAATTAAAAATATCGGAGATTACAAAACTCACTTTTAATCACTATTGTTTTTAATTACATTCTTATGTGATTTACATGAAAAAATAATTTTCATTCTTAATAAAATATACAAAAACACTCAAAACAGTTTTTAATTACGAATTCGTTTTAATTATTGGATATATATGAACACCGGTTCACACACACAAATATGTGCAAACGTGCAACAGACGCCATCTATGGACATGCGCAGTGTGACGATATAATTTTTATCCATATAAAAAATTATAGGGAAAAATAATTGTTCTATACGATCAAAATTCAAAACAGTAAAAATTTTACTTTTTTTGGTTTATTAAAATTTACTGGGAATATTTTTTTTCAGAGAAAAATTTATACTGGATTATTAATTTATTGAATGTAGATTTAAATTTCCCGGGTTTTCATTAACATCTGTTCATAATGCGCAAGCGTATTGTTTCACTGTTGGCGTGTCGGCTGCGAGTTTTATGCTTCCGCGTGGTGTCTATAATTTAGGAAAATTAAATTCTTTTAAAAAAGTTGAAAAATAATTACAATATTTAAGAATAAAGTGCTACGATGTTAGTACTTTTTGAAACCCCTGCGGGGTACGCTATTTTTAAGGTAGGAAAGTTATTATTTTTATCTCTGATCGGAACTTAACCTTCAAATTTTCAGACACGTGGTTAATATTGTTAATGTTAATATAGAAAAAGAAAATTATAAGTAAATTTAATTTACAATTAGCTATTAAATATTGTTTGTATTTAATAATTTCAATTGGAGAATTGCATTTTAGTTTTTATAGTAAAATATACTTGATTTTTCAGTTACTGGATGAAAACAAATTAGCCAAAACAGATAACCTCTATCATGATTTCGAAACACCAGAATCTGCAGGCAGAGTGTAAGTTCAAAATTTTGTAGAAATTGTTGACATAAATGTCGTTTTTTTTTCAAATTTTGAAAAATCATTTGTTTACAATTTATTGATTTTTGAATAAATGGGGCAAATAATTTAGCGTTTTTTAGCTTTAAAATAAATTTTCTTGTTGTTTTACGCGGGACTTATGAATAAATAAAAATAAAGTAACAATTCCTTTGATTCTCAATTTTATTGCTTTAATTATTGAACTCAGTTTACTTATTTTTACCTATTTTGATATTTTGTTACCTGTTTCACTTTTTTTTCTTAAATTTTGTATATCTTAAAAAATACAGTAATTTTAAATTTCGAAAAAATTGATGTAATATTTGATTTAATATTATTAAATATTTATATTTATGAAATTGATTTAAAATTTGATTTGATATTATTAAATATTTATATTTTTGGATGTAATATTTCAAAAATAGTTAAATTTACAGTGCAAATGGAATGTTAAAAAAATATAAGAAATTTTATTAGTTTAGGAAAATTTGTTTCTACATTTAAATTTCAATCAAATTTTTATTGGTAAAAAATGTTTATCCATCAAAATTGAAATTGATTTAATTTGATTTATCAAAATTTTAAATATAATTTAAATTAGAATTCATTTTCTAAGTTTCATCCAACAAAATTCAATCCATCGAAATTTAAATCTATTTAAAGATTAATTGATATAATTTCAAAATTTTCCGAATATTAATTTTTAAATATTAATCCAATTTCAATCGATTTAAGTTTCAGTTGATCAAAAATTCCAATTTATTCAAATTTTAATTTATTTATCTCAATTTCAATAAATTTAAGTTTCAAAAGGTTGAAAAATTCATTTTATTCAAATTTGAATCGATTTAAATTTAATTTATCAAAATTTTATTAGAATTAAATGATTTAAATTTAATTTATCCATATTTTAATGGATTTAAATGATTTAAATTCAATTTTCAACATTTTAATCGATTAAAATTCAATTTATCCAAATTTTAATTCAATTTATCTCAATTTAAATCGATTTAAATTCAATTTATTCAAATTTGAATCGATTTAAATTTAATTTATTCATATTTTAATGAATTTAAATGATTTAAATTCAATTTTCAAAATTTTAGTCGATTAAAATTCAATTTATCCAAATTTTAATGGATTTTAATTCGATTTATCTCAATTTAAATGGATTTTAATTCGATTTATCTCAATTTTGAAATGATTTAAATTCAATGTGTCTAAATTTTAATCGATTTCGATTTAATTTATTCAAATTTGAATCGATTTAAATTTAATTTATCAAAATTTTATTAGAATTAAATGATTTAAATTTTAATTTGTCCATATTTTAATGGATTTAAATGATTTAAATTCAATTTTGACAATTTTAATCGAATTAAATTCAATTTATCGAAATTTTAATGGATTTTAATTCAATTTATCTCAATTTTAATCGATTTAAATTCAATTTTCTAAATTTCAATCGATTTAAATTTAATTTATTCATATTTTAATGGATTTAAATGATTTAAATTCAATTTTCAAAATTTTAATCGATTTAAATTCAGTGTATCCAAATTTTAATGGATTTTAATTCAATTTATTCTACTTTTGATCGATTTAAGTACAATTTTAAAAATTTTAAATGATTTAAATTCAATTTATCTAAATTTTAATCTTTTTCGATTCAATTTATTAAAATTTCATTCGGTTTAAATTTAATTTATCCAAATTTTAATCAATTTAAATGTAATTTTCAAAATTTCAATCTATTTAAAATCAATTTCTTCAAATTTTATTTGGTTTAAATAATTTAAATACAATGTATCTAAATATTAATTGATTTTAATGATTTAAATTCAATTTGTCCAAATTTTAATCGTTTTAAATTTATCAAATTTTTAATATGTATGTTTAAATCACTCAAGACTAAATTTTAATTATATTCAAAATTGTATGAATTAAAATATTTAGATTAATCTAATTTTGACTTATATATATTTAAATTTTGCAGAGTGAAATTAAAACATTTCGAAAAGTTTGCCGATACAACGGAAGCGTTGGCAGCAACAACAGCCGCAGTCGAAGGAAAAGTGAGTAAATCCTTGAAGAAGGTGTTGAAAAAATTCTGCTCCGAAGTTCATGAACAACTTGCCGTTGCCGATGCAAAATTAGGCAGTGCCATTAAAGACAAATTGAGTTTGTCATGCGTGAGCAATACAAACGTTCAGGAATTAATGCGTTGCATACGAAGTCAAATGGACAGTCTTCTCGCCGGCTTTCCCAAGAAGGAAATGACAGCAATGGCTCTTGGTCTCGCTCACAGTCTTTCGAGGTATAAATTAAAATTCTCACCTGATAAAATTGATACAATGATCATTCAAGCCGTCTGCCTTCTCGACGATCTCGACAAGGAATTGAATAATTACGTGATGCGCTGCCGCGAATGGTACGGTTGGCATTTTCCCGAATTGGGAAAACTCATCACCGATAATGTTGCATTCGTGAAAACAGTGAATGTCATTGGCACCAGGGAGAATGCATCGTCGAGTGATTTGTCAGACATTTTGCCCGAGGAGGTCGAGGAGAAGGTGAAAGAAGCTGCGGAGATTTCCATGGGCACGGAAATATCTCACGACGACATTATAAATATTCAACATTTGTGCGATCAAGTGGTGGAAATTTCACAATACAGAACACAATTGTACGATTATCTCAAGGCAAGAATGATGGCAATGGCGCCGAATTTGACTGTCCTTGTTGGTGATTTGGTTGGAGCGAGACTTATTTCCCACGCGGGATCACTCATCAATCTTGCTAAGCATCCGGCATCGACTGTTCAGATCCTTGGCGCTGAGAAAGCACTTTTCAGAGCACTGAAAACAAAGAAGGATACGCCAAAGTACGGTCTCATTTATCATGCGCAATTAATTGGTTCGAGTTCGACGAAAAATAAGGGAAAAATGTCAAGAATGCTCGCTGCGAAGGCGTCACTTGCGATTAGAGTTGATGCACTCGGTGAGGATGTGACATTTGATTTTGGAGCTGAACATAAGGCGAAACTTGAGGCGAAATTGAGAATTTTGGAGGAGGGGAACTTGAGGAAATTGAGTGGCACTGGAAAAGTGAAGGCGAAATTTGAAAAGTATCAAACGAAAAGTGAAATTGTTCAATATCCGACTGCTGCTGACTCGACTTTGGCGACGACCAAGAGACGATTTTCTGAGGCTGATGAGAAGAAAGCGCTGATTGAGGAGGTGAAGACTGAGGAGGTTCCGAAGAAGAAGAAAAAGAAGGATGACGGAAATGTAAAGGAGGAGGAAAAAGAGGAGGTGGAGGAAACTGGACAGGAATTCGTCACACCCAAGAAGAAGAAGAAGAAGAAGAAGGTCAAACAGGAAACGGAAGAAGAGGCCGATGAGTCCATGAAAGTTGAGGAAGCCGAGGGAGAAAGTTCAGGTTCGTATATCTGATTTTTTATTTTTAACTTCAATTTCAATGTTCACTGCAATCATTCCTAAATTTTAATTTCTATTTCAACGATTGGATTAGATGATTTTTACCTATGAGTCGAATTTTACTTTGAACAATTTTTACATATTAGCAAAATTTTCTAATGTACAATTTTTATTTAAAAGTTTTATTTAACAAAATCGCTATTGCTTAAACAAATTTTTCATAAAAATTAATTTCTATTTGTAGGAATTTTCATTTGCTCCACATAAAATTTTTTATTTCACGAATTATTGTCATTTGATGGAATTTGATTTTTTTGGTCTTGGATTGTACGACTTTATGGACTTTTTTTCAAACAATGCAACTTTTATCGACTTATTTTTATAAAATACGACTTTTTTCGACTTTTTTTTCTTTTCAAAAAATGCAACTTTTATCGCATTATTTTTATAAAAAACGACTTTTTCGCCTTTTTTCAAAATTTTTTTTTGAAACATTGAATTTTTTTAAGGTCAAAAATATGGAATTTAATTAGAAAACGTTGAAAACAGTAAAAAAAAATCACTTTATAACTAAAATAAATGAAAAAAAATTTTATAATCGTTTTTCATCAAATTAAGTGGAAAAAAGTTGCATTTCAAAAAAACGAAAGTTGAATTTATTTTTTAAATTAAAAAAAGTCGAAAAATTAAAAAAAATAGTTTTTTTTAAATTAAGTCGGAAAAAACGTATTTTATATGTATAAAAAAAAGTCAGAAATATAGTTTTTTTTAAATTAGTCGGAAAAAGTTGAATTTTTTTTTAAAGTCGAAAAAGTCGTATTTAATCAAAAGAAGTCGAAAACAGTAAAAAAAATCGTATTTTATCAAAATATTTATTTATTTATTTATTTACAACATAAGATCATAAATATGTCGAAAAAATTTAATTTAATTTAAAAAAAAGTCGATAATTTGCATTTTTTGAGAAAAGCCAAAAAAGTCGGAAAAGTACAATTCGGGGCTTGAATTATCAATCTACTAATAATAATTTCTCATAAATCATAATTATGTTGAGAATGTGACAATATTTCTTAAAAAATATTTAAATTTCCCACAATAATGAGTAAAATAAAGAATTGCAGTGAAAAAAGAAAAAAAATTACTTTTATCGATAGTATAATAGAAACATTTAATAATTATAAAAAAATTGAACTTACAGAACCGAAGAAGAAGAAGAAAAAGAAGAAGGATGAGGATCAGGCTGAAGCTGTGGAAATGGAAGAAGCTATTCCAGAAGAAGAAGAAGAAGAAGGTGGCAGTGAAAAGAAGAAAAAGAAAAAGAAGCTAAAAGAAGAATCGGAAGAATCCGCCGTTCCGGATCAATATGTAGCAACAGGTTCATCGGAAAAGAAAAAGAAGAAGAAAAAGAAACACCAAACAACCGATAATCCAGATACGTAAACTGTAGTTATTATTAATTTAGAAATAATCAACTAATTTTATTGTCAATTGATCATTTATTAGAATAAAAAAGAAAATTCCACATTTCTTGCACACATCTCACAAAGCATATTCGTAAATTGTAAAAATATTATTACGAAGAATGTGCAATTATTCAAAAGTTACGATTTTTCTATTCTTTTCTTTTCTAAAATCGTATCTTTGCCGATTTTCCACATTGTAAAGTTATTTCCTTTTTTAGAATTTTTTTCTCTGCTCAAACTTTTTTTAGTTTTTAATTAGTTATTCGAATAATTATCAAATAATTATTTACGTTAACTACTTTTTTACTGAACGAAAAAATCAAGTAAAAATTTAGGTTAAAAAAGGAAAAAACTGTTTTGAATATTGTAAAAATAGAACTCTCATGGTTCTAGACTAGAAAGATAGCTTAACTACTATTTAATCTATAATAATTATTTTTATATACAATTTATTTTATTGTAGAAAAAAATTTATATAAAATACATAGAGTTGGTATTTATATATGAAATATTGTTTTTTTCCTTGTTCGAAAATGTATAGGTATATATTAATTATTTTAAAGTTTATTTTAACAGAGACAGAATTTTTTCAAGTAAATCATCTGAAATTTACCAAACCATATCAAACAAAAATTAATTGTGATTCAAAAGTTTTTAAGATGAAAAAAAATTCAAGGAGAATTCAAGATTTTAAAAATATTTTGAATTTTTGTATTTTTCCAGTACTTTTGATAAAATTCCCTGAAATTTACCTGATTTCCCTGACTTGTCGCAAATCCTGTCTGATCCATATAATTTTGTGAATGAGAGTAGAAGAAGAAGGAAATTGGAAAATGAAAAAAGACGATTTCTTTATTTTTAGATTTATTGTTTGCCAAGAGAAAATATACTTCGATATAATTCTGTATAAATCAAATACTTAAAAAATATATATACTAGATTGCATCACGCTATTTTAAATTATGTCCATTATAGTCTGTCAAAAGTCAATCAACAGACTCGGTGTGTCATTCTTTTTCAATTATTATTGTTTCACTCCTGTATTCTATTTTTCAATATTTATTTATACTATAAATATTTACCGTTTACTGAGATACATACATATATATATCGGTTTCAAATCAATTTACCACTTATAAATAGGAAACATTTTCCTATAATAGACCAAAAAGTTAAGCAACAAGATGCGAATTTTAAAGAAATAATTTTCTTTTACTTTTTTTTTTTTTTTGAATTAATACAATAAAATTGATACTTATTATACAATTATAATAAACGAAAAGTAAATTTTTTTTTCCGAAAAAAGAAAATAAAATTTTATTAGGTATCAAAATAATCTTGTTGCAGAACATTTTTCTCTTTTACAAATTTACAATTTCCAAGAAGATTTGCAGTATTTCTATTTTTTTTTGTACAATGATGATTTCTATAATGAACGACGATATTTAGGGAAGAATCCGACAAACAATAATCCGAGCTAAAAAGTTCGTCAAACTCTACTCTCATATTTTGATTTTTGAATTAAAAAAAAGATTTAAATTTTTATTTCATTTCCTTCATTTTTAACAATAAAAAGAAAACAATTTTCTCTGCTAAGAACGATTTAAGTATAAACATAACCTAAATTATAATATTTTTCTTTTCACTAAACGAATTAGTTTAAATTGTTTTTTTCATTATTATTATTATTATAATTATTCAAAAATGCAAAATTATCAAATTGGACTAACTTTTGTTTCGACTGTCCGTTTCTTCCTTAATCGTGTAAACCACACAAAAAAAACAAAAAAAACAAAAAAATTTGACAAATTTTCAACATTTTCATTATTTCGACGCACGCTTAAATTTTTTTTTATTCTTCCTTCTAATGACTATATTTAAAAGAGAACTATACATCATTTATATCAAAATACAATTTTCAAAAATGATTCGATTGCACAAAATTCAAAAAAGCTAGAAATATAATTATATTGTAAAGAAGAATTAATATAATTAGTGGGATTAATTCTACATTTGAGAGGAAATCATTTTTTAATTCCAGAAAAAAAACTACGCTAAAAAAGCATATATATATATAAACGCATTGCTCGCCACACAACACATAAAAAAATCACCATTTTACATTGTATATCTACTTACATCAAACAAAAAAAAAATTCGAAATTAGTTTTACTAAATTTTTATATTTTACTGTCATTAAGACGACGGTTTCTCTCTCTCTCTCTCACTCCCTTTAATGTAAAGTGTTCCTAAGTAAACATATATATATATAATTCAAACGTTTCATTGTTTCATTCATATGAAAAATTGATCCTGATATTTGTAAAAAATAATCGAATACAAAATGTGTTCGTAAAATATTGTAAATTTAAACAAGTTTTTTTTTTACAAATTCCACGATCACGTTTTGTTTTGTATAATATCTAGAGTTTTAGTAGACTTAACACGCACATGTAAATTTTCACTACATGTGTGTAAAATAAAATATATTTTTCAAATACAAAGCGACCTATGACCAGAGAACATAAATCACAAATTAAATCCACACGTATAGATTTAATATTGCTTAAAGTTAAGAAAGAATCCGAAACAAAAAATTCATTCAACTCGATAATTTCGTATTTTATGATTATTGGAGAAGCAATTTTTGAAATTTTTAAAAGCGTTTTTGGTGGAAAAAAAAACGAAAAAAATTTGCGACATTTTCAACAACAATCTAATAAAGGCATTTTTTCAATAAAACTTATACAATTTTCTCCATTTTCTCTCAAGTGAAAAATCTCTAGATAAACATAACCTTCAATTTGCAACATTTTCTCAAAAAGATATTTTAATAAAAATTATTTAATTTTCTTTCAAGTAAAAAAAATAGGCTAACGCAGAATTTATAACCTCTAAATCGTAAACTTTACATAAGAGAGAAAAGGATAGAAATATCTTTCGCCTCTTTCTAGAAAAAGATTAAAAAATATTTCTATCCTTTTTTCTCTTATGTGAAAAATAGGCCAACGCAGAAGTCAACCTCTAAATTTGAAATCGTAAACATGAGAAAGAAAAGGATGGAAATATTTTTTGTCCTTTTCTAGAAAAAAAAAACATTTCTATCCTTTTCTCTCTCATGCGAAAAATAGCCCAACGCAGAAGTTAACCTCTAAATATTGTAAATCGTAAACTTTACATGAGAGAGAAAAGAATAGAAACACCTTTCGCCGTTTTCTAGAAAAGGACAAAAGATATTTCTATCCTTTTCTCTCTAATACAAAAAATAGCTCAACGCAGAAGTTAACCTCTAAATATTGTAAATCGTAAACTTTACATGAGAGAGAAAAGAATAGAAACATCTTTCGCCGTTTTCTAGAAAAGGACAGAAGATATTTCTATTCTTTTCTCTCTCAAGTAAATGGTAAACTTTACATAAGAGAGAAAAGAATAGAAATAGATTCTGCCTTTTTCGAGAAAAGGACAAAAGATATTTCTATCCTTTTCTCTCTCATGTAAAGTTTACCATTTACGATTTTAAATTTTTCATTCTACTTAGGCCTAATATTTAGAGAAACATAACCTAATATTGAATCGAAACGCCTCTCAATGGGAAAATTGTATTTTTTATTCATTTAAATGCAAAAAAAATGTTGAAAATTAAATCGTTTACCAGAATGTATTTAAAATTTGATGCTTTTAATAAGAAAAAAAAAACAAAATACGAAACTATGAAGTTGGATTAACTTTTGTTTTGACTGTCTGTCAGATTCTTCCTTGAAGAAAAAAAAAGGAAGAAAGCATTTGTAAATGCTAAAAAGAAATTAGTAGAAGATTTTTTAAATAAAAATATTATACATAATATATAATAATTGTATAATATATATAATATGTCAATTTTTCAATAGTACCTACATTTTAGTTTTATAATAGTCTTGCTCTTTTTTTATTTTTTGTTTTAATACAAAACGTATCAGCCTTTACACAAATTTAATTTTAAGGTGCTTTTTTTTATTAGCAACGCGATCTAGTAATTTTTTGCGATATTTCGAAATGTTAAACAATTCGAATTTCTCGAACCTAAAAAGAAAAAAAAAGAGGAAAAAACTTGGTATGCTCCTTAGAAGATGATCTTCTCTGTGTCCACAAGGTCCACAATGGAGAATTTTAGGTTAAGTTAGTGTTTAACGCTTCACTAAATTATTGACGCGTTTAAATTTTTAGGTTAAGTTGACGCGTTAGTGTTTAACGCATATTTCACTATCGCATCAACTTAACCTAAAAATTTAACCTAAAAAATTCTCCATTGTGGAAAGGGAAACAGACAAATACGGGAGTTTGGGGACGAGAAATCACTTCCGTTTTGACCGTATTATTCGGTTCTCGAAGTGAATTTTCAGTTTAGAAGAAGGATTGGAGCTAAGTTTTTGTACTCATTACCAGAGTTTGATGCATTCTTTAAAACTCTTGAATGATAATCGTTCGTTAGGGAGAAAACCAAACGAACATTCAAATCAAAAGTTACTCCAATTTCATGTTTTTGAATTTCCATATTTTTCAATCAAAAAGAAATTTATAATTCAAAAGGAATTTTGGAAAAGCGTGAACAACATTTTTGACACTAAAAAATTAGTAATTTGATTAAAAGTAGTAATTGAATAAAAAAGATAAAAAAATTTTCTGACCATTAGAAAACGATTTTAGTAACATAACCTAAAAGTTTCATCATTTCTGAATGCCGAAGTAAAATAAAACCTCTAAATTAGTAAATGGTAAACTTTACACGAGAGAGAAAAGAATAGAAATATCTTTTGCCTTTTTCTAAAAAATAAAAAAACAAAAAGAATTTCCATCCTTTTCTCTCTCATGTAAAGTTTACCATTTACTATAATTTAGTTACAATTTGCTTTAGCCTAATGTCAAAAATTATAAAGATTAAAAAAAAGAGATACATAAAGATTAAAAATTTCTGAGATTAGGAAACATTTTCGGGTGACATAACCTAAAACTTTCATTGTTTCTTAAATGTGAAAAAATTTTTAATCTACATTCAATGGAAAATTTTAATTGATTTAGAGCGGTAAAAATATTGTTCGTGCATTTTCACTGAAATATTTTTAAAATTATAAATATTGCTTTTTGATTAATAAATAATAGAAAAATATGAAGTTGGATTAACTTTTGATTTTACTGTCTGTCCGATTCCTCATTTAAAGTCTCTCTGCAAACAGAGAAATTATAATTGTAATAATATGGATTTTATGTTCATATATTTCTATATATAATATATTACGTCTAATATAAATTAGTCAATTTGTTAATCCTGGTCAACATATTTTATGAACATATAATATATGACTGACAAGTTTACCGCAGCTTATTTGTAAACTAATATCTCGATTAGAGGTAGGCGCTTTGACAATTTACAAATTCGACATGAAAATCGTTACTGCGAAGAAAGACCATTTATTTCTTTTCTTTTTTTCTTTATATAGAATATTTATATTATTTATTCTAAAAGGGACAATCTGCAAACTTCAGAGCATATAAATAGCACTTTTTCCCCGAAATCAAGATGTTTTTTACATACCGATTTTCTTTTAAAGTCAATTTCAAATTTTCAGGAAAAAAAACAAACATTTACCATCAGGTAATCGGAGATAAAATAATAAATGCTTATTATTATTATTATTATTATTATTA
>JUFY01029670.1:0-10042 GCA_001855655.1 Leptopilina clavipes | reverse complement strand
AAAAAAAAGTTATTTTTTTGAATCTTATAAGGGAAACTACATTTCAAATATCTGATTGGGAGTTTTTATATCTAAAAGTATACACATTCAGGAATACAGTAGCAGGCTTCACAATTTAAAAATTACTAGAGTGACAAATGTTTAGTTACACTTACTATTCTTACGTTTTATAAAATAGTTTCATTGTTAGAGCGAAAAAACTCTAGTAATTTTTTCTTTAACGTTCCATGCCAAAAATTACTAGATTTTTAAAAAAGATATTACTTATTCGAAGCAATAGTTACTAGAGTGTCAAAAATATAGTAACTTTTTGGTACATTTTAACGATAAAAGTCACTAGAGTTTTAGAAAATTAAGTTACTCAACAAAACAGTCACAAGAGTGACGAACTCTTGTAACTTTTCCGTTTAATTTTAACAATAAAAGTCACTAGTTTCAGAAAGTTTAGTTACTCAATAAAATATAGTTAAAACTTATTTATTTCTACTTAAAATAGGGGGATTGAATAAGAAAGGGGAATTTTCTAAAATATATAGTAATAGGGGAAACGCTGTGAAGCTTGCAGTAGAACCCCGGTTATCTGAGCTAATGTTGATTAGGATGAAAACTTAACTCGGATATAAAGTAGATAGGAGGTGAAAAATTTGTAATTGATCACTTAGATTAAGTTTCAGTTATTCTGGGTAGTAATATAGCTTTGGGATGGTTTTAAGGTGTGAATCATGTTAAAAAAAATGTTTTCTCATATTCAATACTGGAATAATTAAATCTAATATACATTATACCTTTAAAATAAAGGCAAAAACCTTATTGTCTTTCGACAATAGTAAAATTAAATTCTGGGCTATACGCATTTTGAGTGAAAAGTATTTGTTTGTTCACAGAAAAATCAAAAGGTAAATTATTTATGCTGCTTATGGCCTTGGTGTCAACTCAGACTACTGAATTAGATGGTCCTCATTGACCTCAAATAATGGCGAGCCGTTGGTCTGAAAGCGACCCCCCTTTTTTTTACATCGTAATTGATTATATCGTGCTTTTGAGTGGTAATTCGTAATATTACAGTAATATTACGTGCTATTTGGGTGCCAGAATTTCTGGCATTAAAATTTGAGCAATCTAACCTCAAAACTTTGGAGTGACATAGGCAGTGTTGCCAGACGTTGGAAGTTTTGCTCGCTGTATTACAAAAAGTGAAAAATATTTTTATAAATTAATTAATTCTAACTTTCACAGGTACCATACATAGCACGATATATTGCCACAAGGTGGTCTAAAAATTTCCGCCTCACCACAAGCTTACACATAAAGGCCAAGGTAAGCTTACATGTAAAGCTTGTGGTAAGTTTACACGATAAGGTTGTGGTAAGTTATTGTAAGGTCACTTTAAGTTTACTGTAAGCTTACTGTAAGTTTAGAATGTTCTTATCACATAATAAAATATAAATATATAAATATTAACAATAATTAATTATATTTTTTTTGCAAAAAGTTTCCACTTAACGATGTCCACAAATTTTACTAATCGGTGGGAAACTTAGAAAAATGATCCTTCTATAGAATACAACTTTGACCTTAGCAAAAAATTGATGTTTGGCACTTTTATGGCCTTTATCATTCAGGCGGTCGGTATGGGACCACCCTCCCCTATGTAGTACTTTTCTAAATTAAACAAAATTTTTTATTTTACACTTATAAATTCTTAATTCGATATTTCAAATAGTTTTCCGTTAAAAAAATGCACAAAAATAATCTTTCTTTCAGATTTTAAGTGTATATCTCCTTCCCTTAACACTATTAAGTCACAAGAAGAAACGAGAAATAGTTTTTTAAAATATTAGTTTCATAGGCAAATCACAAATAAAATTACCCTTCATTTTAGTTTCCACTTGTTAACCAATAAATATTTAAACAAACTAGAAAAAAAGAACGAAAGAAAGTTCGATTTTCAAAAATTTGATATATTTAACAATAACATACTCAATTTTCACATTACTTATTACATTCATAAAGTTAAATATTAAATATGTAGTTAAAATAATTAACATTTATAGTTTTATTAAAATAAAACAAAATGTTTTGTTATTTCGAAAAAAGCTAAATTTTTTAATACAGATTTTCAAAATTTAAAAAGAAACATTAAAAATAAAACAGTCTTCGATAGTATAGAGCTTTTTTCAAAACTTTAAGTAGTTTTTCAAATGTCTTAAAAATACAAATACAACTAGATTTTTTCAACAATTATGTTGGTTAAATTTTTTAAAAAATAAAATATTGCCAAACTATGAGATACTTACTTAGGTATGTGTTCTTAAAAACTCATAATTAAACAAGTTTGAAATAAAAACAATTGACATTTTTCTTGAAGCATTGAAAAGAACATACAAATTTGCCTTTAAATCTAATATGTAGTAATGTGTCAACTATGGTTCTTTTCTTTTTGGGACTTAATGAAAAATATTTGGCATTGACGATAAAATTTTTTGTTGACGTGTAAGTATATTTTGATAAGGTTACCAAAAAATTTTGTTATATCAAAAATCAACAAAATTAAAATCTTAGTTTATATAACAAATTAACAAATCTTAAACCAAATAATAAAAAAGTTTTACTCGATAAATGTCAAAAATTTGGTTTAAAATTTTGTTTTTAAAACATATTGTGCCTATTGGATACCAATTGATTGAAAATAATTGGAATTTGGTTTTTAATTTGCAATATTAAACTGAATTTATCATAAACAATCATTAAAATTTTTAAAATTGATAAAAGGATACATTCATCGTACGGAGAAACATCTACATCTTGAATATCGCCTTTATGGCGATAAACTTCTCCTAGATATTCATGATGATCTGGGTACCTTCTGTATCGTCTCAAAATTCCCCCATCACAGACTGAAAAAAGCGTACTTCCATTTGAAGTATATCTCATCTTCCAAATTGGTGAATCCTTTTGTTCCTTGAGATGTTCTTGAATTCCGCTGTCAGGAACGTAAGCCGAAACAAGATCGCCGCCACTCATGATTAAGCCTTTAAAGAACATTTTCTTCACAATAAAAAATTTCGCAGATTCTTTAATTATAACAATTGTCAAATTGATTACTATAATATACTTTGTCAACTTTAAAAAATCGATTTTATTTTTTTCAAAATATATATTCAACTTACTGTAAAATCCATCCTCTGCACTTCTACAAAATGGCTCAGGAGTTACGCAAACAGTATTAACAGTATGTCCTGTTTGAAAAGTATGAAACACTCTCCCATCAAGTGATGAAACCTTACAAGTACCATCAGAACCTCCGGTTAAAATAGAATTCTGCCACGGCCACGACGAAGGTAAGAAACAAATGTCTCTTATAACAGAACCATGAAGCTGCGTAAAATTATATTAATTTTATATATTAAAAAATTTTACTAAAAAATTATGGATAATTCTTTTCAGATTCTCTACATAAAAAAGGCAATAAAAATTTCTTATTTTTTGTTTTAAGGACAATTTCGAAAAAATATGTTTTTTAAAACAAACTTTGAAAAAAAATTGTTGAAAGAAAAGATAATTCTTGAATAAAAGTTTCAAGTGGAACTAAAAAAATTATCATAATTAAAAATAATTTTTGATTGGAAAAAATTTACCTAAATTGGTGCATAAAATAAATTCTTCAAGTTTTTTTTTATGATTTGTGGAAAAATAACTCACGTCATAAACAAAATCTAAGGGCAGTGGCATTCGTAGATCAACTAGAGTGAGACCTTTTCCATTGACAGCAACAGAAATTGCTAAATTTGGTCCCGCAGGATCCGTAGCTAATCCAGTTCGGTTGCCATTACCATTGAACGCACAATTGTCATAGGCTAAAAGTTGTTCTCCTCTTTCAACGTCAACGACGACTAATCTTCTTGCATTAGTAGCAGCCAACACCTAAAATTGTGAATCAATTCAAAATCAATAATTTAAATTTTTCTGCGTTTCCTTAATTTTATAAAAAGATTTTTAAATTTAAACTCTCTATATTTTTATCTCCTTGGTAATAAGAATAAATGTTTCAAATTACATGATAAACGTAATAAATAAATGAATTATATTATTTATGTGGTTAAAATTTTTTTGTGGAAAAAATTGGCCTAAAATTTTATTTTATTATTATCAGCTATTTTTATTAAACATTATATAATAAATTATATTAATTGTTTAATTTAATAAAAATAACTTATAGAGATATTTTCAAGAAAATTTATTTATAATATTTCAGAATTGAATTGAGACAAATTTTTAAGATTTCTATTGAATAAAATAGATTTTTAGAAAAATTTTTAGTTCCTTGTTTTGAAATTTTTTTCCAAATCTAAATTATCAAAATTTAGAATTTTTGGTAAAGTTTTCAGTTTAAATGGTGAAATGATTTACAGTAATTTTTAAAAAATGTTGTCTATAGTCAGTACATGGAGAATTGTTGAATTCATTAAGATAAATCAAGTTTTCAGTTAGAAAAATTCTCAAGAATGAAATTGACAAAAATTTTCGAAACTAAATTTTGTTTCTTTTATTTTAATTGATTAGTAATTTCAATTTTTTTAGCATAAAAAGATGAACATTTTTAGCATAAAAACCTGTTTTTTCCAATAAAAATAGATAATGATGGAAGTGGAGAAGCAGTGAGTTTTCAAAAAAATTAAAAAAAAATGTTGAAAAAATTAGCCTTTTTTCAATTTTTCAAAAACTTACAACTTCTCCATTTTCCAATATTACCTACTTTCATTGGAAAAAATCTCAGCTTTCTAATGCAAATAAAGAAAAGAATGTCCAAATTGGTCAAAATTGAAAAATAATGTCTATTTCTGAAAAAAGAGGGGCTAAAAAATTTTTTTTGAAAAAACTGTTTTCTGCATTTGAAAGTTCAGAAAAAATCCTCTAAAATGGACTATAAGAAAATTAAAATCAGTAAAGTTTTGGCATAGTTCTAATAAATTTAAAATGACAATGTTATTCAAAACGTCAAAACTTCAACCCCGACCCATTTAAAGAATTTTTCTTTATGTTAATATTTCAGAGATTTGTCACAATGGTATAAGGCAACAATTTACCAAAGTTTCAAGACAATACAAGAAATTTTTTTTGTCTGGGACAATTCATAAATAATGCCTCATATATCGTAAAATTAATAAAAATGCAGAAAGTCGATTAAATTTTTTAAATTGAAAATAAGATTATTTGAATTATTAAAAGGAAAAATTGTTAACTTTTTAATAGAAAGATCTAAATTCTATATTCATAAATAAAATTATCGAATATTTTTCTTTAATTAATATACATAATTAATTTCTTTTAAAGTTTAAAGTAAATAATTTATATTAAAGAAAAAAAAATATTGTTAATAAAACAAAATATAAACACCCACCCTAGAACCGTCTGAAGTAAATCTTACAGCATTGACATTTTGTGTTTGTGTCATTGCAGTTATCTGATAGCACGTAAGTAATTCCATGCGCAAAGCAGAGTAGAGATTAACTTTTCCATCATAGCCTCCCGAACAAAATAAATACCGATCCTGTAATAAAGAAAAAAAACAATTTTTAGATAATATTGTATATTAAACTGAGTTGTTATAAACTAACACAATTTTGTCAAAAGATTTAATCAAACCATGTAACTGTCTAGCCTTCTAACTATTTGTTTTCAAGTATTTTATTTCACTTTATTTTCAAATAAGATAATTTATTATATTTAATTAAAAAAAAGATGTAAGTAATAGTGACATAATACCCGTGGACTGAATGCAACACCCCTCACTCTTCCTTGATGAAATTTTAAGAATTTTGGTGTGCCTTCTTGTTGCATTTTTGAGAAGAAACAGAAGATATTCGCAATTAATCCGGTTTTTTTTGTTCACTATATGTCAATTAACTCCAACTATTATTTGCATATCAACTTTCTGTGATATTGACATCACACGATCATTATTATCGTGTTTCATTTTTTTTTTTTTATAAATTTTACCTATCTGAATCCATTTTACACATTTTGTCTTTCTTTTCTTGTTTTTCACGAGATAATCATAACCCACAATTTAGTTTTATTAATAAATTAATTGATATTAAAAAATAAATATAATAAATTCTCGACCTTCCAAATTGAGTATGTACCTCCATTGCCCCCTCCCCCTTGTTAACTGGAGTCTGAAGTGGTCTGAAGTTATCGACAAGTGTCACCAACATAAATTATTGTAAATCTGACAATTCATGTTTTAAACAGATCGTATTTGTTAAAAATATAGTTGAAGGTTGAGAATAAAAAAGAAATAAATTAGTACTTTATTTATTTACGCCCTTTTTGAAAAGAATTTGTGTCGGAGTGTTTGGATTCTAGTTCAGTTAATGTCCACTCTCCACAACGCAGCGCTAAATGTATTTCAAAGTACGATCGACTTCGCCGTCTAGTCACATTTATAGACTTAGTGATTTCTTGTCTCTTTCTAATTTTATCATCTCTTTTTCACGGCGGACTGTAAGCGAACAAGGTGCGTGGTTTTTTTAAAGAGATAATTTCTGTTTATTTAACAACTAAATCTTTACAAAAATCCAAAACTTTTTATGCAAAATTATTTAACGAGAGTTATTCTTTCCGAATATTTCTACAATTTATATTGATGTTTTGTTGTGAAGTGGATGTGTGTCGATTTTCAAAAGGAATTTTTCACGAGTGTTTCTATCACGTTTTATGGATATTTCCTTTCAAGTGTTCTTCCCTCGACTATAATTATTAAAAATACATTTTAATACCTCATTAGTGATTAAATTTCATTTTCTAACTTAACTTTCAACAATTTCGTAATGAATAAATTTCATAAATTTGTTACCTTTGTAAACACACTTCTAACCTATAAAAGTAATTCATAACCTGTCAAATCGTTGTTCGCGAATTATTCTTGCTCCTTCTGTGAAAATTTTTTCACAGAATATTAAATGCATAGAAAAATTTGATTAAATAAAACGAAAGCCGATAAAAATGTTTTAAATTTTAGTAGTTTTTAGTTTTCCTATTTCAGTTTTGTTTGCATCAAGTCTCGTGTAGAATTTAACACTTACAATTTCGTGTAAATTTATAATATTTAAGAAATAATTTATGGATTTCAGATGTTCACGTCAAACGCGAAAATTATTAAAAGCGGCGGCACTGAGCCAGATGCTTGTGAAGCCAGTGTTTCACAGGCTCTTTTGGAACTGGAAATGAATAGTGATTTGAAGTCTCAACTTCGTGAACTTCACATTACAAAAGCCAGGGAGATCGAAGCTAATAACAAAAAAGTGAGTATCCGTTTTATGGAACTTTTTTCTAAATAGAAAGCAAAAAAAAGTTGAAAATATTTATGCTTTGTTGATACTAAAATACGTAACAATTTAATTATATTATAAAGTGATTATTTATTAATTTATTATAAAAATATAATATTTACAATTAAATTTTCTTAAAACAACAAATAAAACTATAATTAACAACGATTTCATCAAATTTGGAAATATTCAGTTGTACAATTTCCAAAAAAAATTATTTTCAGCCAAAATTTATTGTGAAATAATAATTATTTAACATTTTGTGTTTATAGTTTGTAAATTATAATTTTTGTCAAATTTTTTAAACAGTAGTTCATTTTGCTCTCTATAAGATTTTGGTCTCTACGTTCGTTAAATTTTTTGTTAAATAATATTTTGTTTAAAAAATACTTCGTAAAAAATATGAAAAACGCAAATTTTATTTGTTCAATATCTTTTGAATAAAAAATATTGTTTAATAAAATTTAACGAACGTAGAGAATCTTTCAGAGAATAAAATAAGTTACTGTTTTGTAAAAATTGGATAAAAATTATAATTGTTTACAAACTTTAAACGAAAAAACACAAAATGTTAAATAATTATTTCACAATAAATTTTGGCTGAAAATAATTTTTTTTTTTTTTGAAAAATAAACAACTGAGTATTTCAAAATTTAGTAAAATTCATTTTAATTATGTTTTTGTTCGGCAAATAAAAATAAAATTTTAGTTCAAGTTTATGTACAGATATTTAATCTTCTAGACGACGAAAAGAAGCAAATAATAATGCTTTAATTAATTAAATTATTTCATTTTATTTAAATTTTCTCTTTCTAGTCGATCATCATTTACGTTCCAATGCCAAAACTCCAGGCGTTCCACAAAATTCAAACTAGATTGGTACGCGAATTGGAGAAGAAGTTTTCTGGAAAACACGTTATGTTTGTTGGAGATAGGAAAATTTTACCTAAACCCACAAGGAAAACGAGGACAAAGAACAAGCAGAAGAGACCAAGAAGGTAATCGTTTTAACATTAAAGTTACTACCATTTAATTTTTACATATTTTTCATTAAATATCTTTTAAATAATTCTAAATGCCATTCTTGTAACATTTAACATATAGCATGATTCTTTAAAGTTTTATTCTGTTAATAGAATTCTTATAAGTAACCAATAAAAATTAAAAAACAAAAAAACGTACATTTTTATTTTCGATTTATCTATAAATCCAATAGTTTTCTTAAAAAATGTCTGATTTTTGTTTGATATTTAATTCGTTACAGTAATTTGCAAAATATTAATGGCTAAAATTACATAAAAGAAAAAGGTTTTATACTGAAATATTTTTTGAGTCAATTTTTCCAGTCCCAATCAGCAGAGATTTTCAAAAATATTTATTTTTAAGTATTAATGAAAATAAAATTGCTCTTTTTAAAAGTGACGATTATATGGAGAATCAACCATACATAATAAGCAAACTTTAAACTATTTTATGTACTATAATGTTACAAAATTTAATTGCAGCCGTACTCTCACTGCCGTCTATGATGCTCTTCTCGAGGACTTGGTCTTCCCCGTTGAAATAGTCGGAAAACGTATCCGAGTCAAACTTGATGGTTCACAGCTTATTAAAGTTCATCTTGATAAGAATGAACAAACCAATATTGAGCACAAGGTATGTTTAAATTCACATTCGAAAATTTTCTGTTAAATTCTTCTGTAATTAAAATGGTTGATCATGAACGAAAAGGAGAAAACTAATAATGAGATCTTTTATTTTTTTTAAATATCAGGAAATCATCTGAAATATTCAATTTATAGTGTAAATTTGCAGGGATTTAAAAAATTTCTCAATAATTTATTGCCTAAAAATTGACCTAGTTTAAAAATTTAGTTTTAGTTAAAAAAATGTACAAACAATTTTTCTTTCTTTTGAACATAAATTAAAATACAATATAGGTTTAAATTAAGAAATGCAAAGTTTGCATAAAGTTTAATTTTATTCTGTGAATTAAAATATTAACTGCTTTGAATAATTTTCAAAGTATGTACATTTTTAAGAGCTTCTCGAATAGCTTTCAGTTATTTTTGTTATCTGTTATTTATGATAATTTGTTTCCAATAAAAATTTGTTTATTTATTTAAACAATATACAAGCTTACAATAGAAAAAAATGTCCTTTCTTACAAATAGTACTTAATAATTGGAATAACCAAAAAATTAAAAAATGTTAGACTATAGTCGAAGATATTAAAAATTAACGGAATAATAATTCGCTTCTCTACGTAAATAGTTTTCCCCATAATTAGTTTTGTTATTATTTATTGTGGACTTTCTTTAGATAATATTATTTTTATTCGTTTTTATTTTCTGAATATTAATTATTCTGAATATTAATTTCTAGAATATTGATGCATATATCTCTTCTAATTTTTTTGTCAATAATTAATAATTTTTAGTTTAAAAACGATTTCATAGCATGAGATAATTAAAAAAGTTATTTTTTATCAAATATAGGAAAAAAATTGATTATTATTAGTTATCAATGGATGAAATAAAAATTTAAGGAAGAAATTAGAATGAGTAATTTAGTAATGATTAAGTTGAAAAAATTTTATTAAAATATATTTTATTTTTAAAATTGTGTATTCCTTTCTCATTTTAATATTGTTTATATTTTTTATTAAAGTTTTGATAAATTTGTTTGAATAAAATTATTTATTTATA
>JUFY01029669.1:0-30182 GCA_001855655.1 Leptopilina clavipes | reverse complement strand
TTTCATAAATATGTATAAATTTTTTTTCTCTTTATTGATTTTAAAATGTGATATTTTTTGTCAAAATATTGACATTTTAAAAGATAAATTTACATAATTTTCTAGAGAACTTGTTAAATTTTTCAAATTAAATTCTTATCGATTAATCCAATGTGCTTTATTGTAATATTAATGACAAATGAATTGATATATGTATTTTTAAGGTATGATGTTTAATTAAATAAACTGAAAAGACAGTATTTTCATAATAAGGGCATGTTTGAAAATTTTCACTATTTAATTTAGATATGACAGAATATTAAGTACTATCTAAATTTGAATTAGTAAAAATTTTAACTAATTTAAATTAGTGACTCACTTTTTGCTTTCGAATTAGTTAAATTTTACTAATAAATAGTAAAAAAAAATTTTTCTACTAATTTATTAGTAAATTTTAACTAATTCAAAAGCAAAAAGTGAGTCACTAATTCAAATTAGTTAAAATTTTTACTAATTCAGATTTAGAGAGTAATGAAAATTGTAATTAATATTACAGTTTTGCGATAACATATAGAAACCTGCCATTCAATGGCGAAACTTATAAAATTATTGGATTACTGTTTCTAATTAATATCTGTTTATATGGTTTCTTGATAGAAGTGCTCTAATAAGTTTGAAGCTACAAAGTGGAAGTCCCGGAATAGACAAAGGAGAGTTCATGAACCCTGAAATTCTGGTCTGTTACAATTTTGGTAAGTAGGTACGGTAATTAAAATTAAAAAAAAAATTAATAATTGCATCGATTAACTTTTACAATACCTGAACACTTTTCGAATTAGTTTGTTTTCTACTGATTTTTTTTACTGAAAATTTTTACAAGTATAAAATTTTTTTCAACATTGTGAATTTTGACAGTGATTTTTTTTTCATTTATTATTTATTATTAGTGCAGTGTTTGAAGATGGACAACTTCATTTCAAAATCGAAGGATGAAAAGGTGCAGAGTCAACATCATTTGGATTTGCAGATACAATCGGTAAGTCGAATAAAAAATTTTATTTTAATTCTATATATTTAAAAACTACCTATAGAAATATTCAAAAGAAAAATCCAAATTTGAAACAGTTGGATGTATAGGAATGTTTTTTCGGTTTTATATTTAAATTACGAGGTAATGAAAATTGGTTAATTTTTAATTTTCATGAAAATACATAATTACGTTTCGAAAGCCAGTATATAATGATTCTATTATGGGGTAAATTAATATCACACCTGCCCTCAAGCTAAATGTAATTTGTAAATCGATTGTTATCATTTTACATACATACATATACTATAAAAATATTCAAAATATCAATTTCGGTTACGTCATATTTTATTTTTCATTTCGGAAAATTTTTTAGCATTTTAAAATTTTTATTTAGATATTTAGATAATTCTGATTGGATGAGAAAAATAGTAATTAACCGCAATTATTATTAGACTGGTAAAAAATAAATCATAGTGAATAAGCAATTTACTTACTGTAAGTTCATGTAAGTAAACAATTTTTTTTTTTTAACAATTTTCTATTAACCAAATAGACAACTGAATTATTGATTGACTTAATTAACAACTTTTATAAATTGATAGTGAATTGTTAATTTATAAAATTATCCTACTAAAAATAAGTTCTACAATTTAAATAACGAGAAAAATATTAACTTGAATAGGGTAAATATAGTAATTGTTAATTAAAAAATTACTAAATATTATAGGCAAATGTAATTTAGTTTTACATGAAATTATGAATATTTTTCTCTTTTCGAGTGATAATTAAATTTTTTTCATTTATTAATTACGTGTCATTATTAAATGAGTTGAATATTCGTAACTCAGAAAATTTAAAGGAATCAAAACGTTGCAACACGTTTTGATCCCTTTAGGTTTTCTGTGAATTGAATTTCAATGATTATAGAAGAATAGGCATTATAGAATTTATAGAAAGTATACATAAAAAGTATATACTTTACGGATATTATATTACTTTATTCATGGATGCGTTTCTTGTTACAATAAAATCCTTCTTTTGTAAAAGACAGAAAGACATATTATTTTGACATTATTCTCGTCAATATTCTCTTTTTGCATTCTATTCATTTATAATGATACTTTGTGACAGATATTTCTGATAATAATATTGTTTCATTAAAAAAATAACGCTGTGTATTTTAAATCTCTGTACGTTAAATAATTATTATTTGCACTACTTTTGGTATAAGTAATAGTAAAGTAAATTTCGTTCAAACTAAATAAATTTAGAATCTCAGATCTTTCAGTAGTAGAAAATAGTTTTAATCAAACAGTTAAAATAAATCGTCTTTTAGTCCAAAAAGTTTATTGGTCCGAAAAATCGTCAGACTTGAGCTTTTAATTTGCTGACACATTTGTGTCAGTAGTAAAAGTCAGAATTAATCAGACACTTTTAATATTTCTACAGATTAACTATTATCAGTCTACAAGTAGTAAATGTAAGTTTTAGTCAGACATATTCGAAATCCTTGATAATAAAATATTAGTGACAGAATCCAGTAGTAGATATGTCTTAAATTGTTGTACTTTTAGTTTCAGTAAATTAGTAGTAAAAGTTGGTTTTGGTCAGACAACAAGTTTTCCATTGTTGTACTGTGATAAGTATATCAGTAGTAAAAATTGATTTTATGTCAGACAAGGTACTTGGAATTCTTGTTGGTAAATTATCAGTGGAAGAGGTCAGTATTAGGCAGACATGTTTTAGATTTCGCCTTTAGTATAAGTAGTAAAAGTTGGTTTTAGTCAGACGTACTCGGAATTAGTCACTAAAGTATAAGTAGTAAAATTTGCGTTGAAAAAGAAATTTATTTGATACAAATAAAAAATAAATCTTGTCTATTTGTCAAATAAATAATTATTTGTATCAAATAAATATTTATTAGTATCAAATAAACTTTATTTGAGTCAATTAAATTGTATTTGATTCAAATACAGAAATTATTTAGTCAATTATAGTTTATTTGACTTAAATAAAAATTATTTGGTTCAAGAAAATATTTATTTGATGGTAGACAAGTAATCGGTTATTTGCATCAAATGAATTTTTTTTCAGTGTGATTATAGTCAGACGTGTTTGAAATTTGTTATTAAAGTATCAGTAGTAAAAGTTCGTTTTAGTCAGAAATGTTTGAAATTCTTATTATTACATTTATCATTAGTCAGGCGTTTTCGAAATTTGTTACTAAAGTATCAGTAGTAAAGGTTCGTTTTAGTCAGGCATGTTTGAATTTCTTATTATTACAATTATCATTAGTCAGGCGTTTACGAAATCTGTTACTAAAGTATCAGTAGTAAAAGTTTGTTTTAGTCAGACATGTTTGAAATTCTTATTATTATAATTATCAGTAGTTAATGACAGTTATAGTCAGACATTATGTTTCACATTTGAAAAAACTGTAGTAAATGTCGATATTAGTAAGATATGTTTGAAATTCTTATTATTATAAATATGTGAGTAGTAAAAGTGCATTTCAGTCAGACATTTTTCAGATTTAAAAAATCAGTAGTTAAAGTCAATATTAATCAGACATGTTTGAAATTATTATTAAAAATATGAGTATAGTAAAAGTGTGTTTCAGTGAGTCATGTTCGACATTTAAAAAATGAGTAGTAAAAGGTGATTTTAGTCAGACAAGGTATTTAAATCCTTAAAATTCTAATTATTCCGTCAGTAGTAAAACTCAATAAGACATAGTCAGACGTTGTGAATTCTTGTCTATAATATTACTATCAGTAGTAAACGAAAGTTCCAGTCAGACAATAGATTTTTAGTATTGTTGTTTCAGTAGTATTAGTCAGTCTTAGTCAATCATGTCTGACTAAAACGAACTTTTACTACTAATTTTTCAAATCTCAAACATGAATGACTGAGACACTCTTTTACTACTCATATTTTTAATAATAATAATTTCAAACATGTCTGATTACTATCGACTTTTACTACTGATTTTTAAATCCTAAATGTATATTAATGTCTGACCAATGAAACACTTTTACTACTCATATTTTTAATAATAATAATTTCAAACATGTCTGATTAATATCGACTTTTACTACTGATTTTTAAATCTCAAATGTATATTAATGTCAGACCAATGAAATACACTTTTCTACGCATATATTCATAATAATTAGAATTTCAAACAAACCCCATTGGTCAGACTTCCCCATCAGTAGTATTAGTCAATTTTAGTCAGACATTTCTACTTTCTTTTTTTCCCCCAGTAGTAAAAATGGTTTTTCAAGACAAAAAGTCGGAACTCCTCAATCCCAACTAAATTTTTTACTTTCTCATTTTTACCCCAATTAGCCCTACACTCCAATGGGCAAGTTGAGCCCATTTAGAATTGTCTTTAGACATAAACATGATATATGTATATTTCATCGAGTTCCAAAATGTGAATGTCCGGAAAATGGTCTATAGAGATGGAGGATTTGAATTTTCGGAGACGCGTTGACCTTCGATCGCAGACGATGACTTGACTTTCGTGTCAGTTTGCGAGGGCCCGAGGCTTCACCGTAACCGACCCTAACAAACCGTGGAACGAGGTCAGGAACACGGTGTTCGAAAAAGGAGGGTCGTTCAGAGCGGAGAGAGCAGGGCTTATATAGCCTGGATACTTTGATCATTCGGAATGACTCGGTATCACTCGGTGTTGCTCGCGTTGAATTCCAACTCGCGCGGTGGTGGTATAGTAGTACTAGTAGTAGTAGTAGTAGTAGTAGCAGCAGCAGTGGTTTGGGGTTGCAGGTTGAAAAAGGGGATGTATGGAGGGAGTGAAGTGTGCAGGAGTTCTGGTGGTTCTCTATCGCACAACCACCCATCATTGGGCGTCGGGACACCGAGGTGCGCGTCAGTCTCGGCGGAACCACGTGGACGTTTATTTGCCGCATACCGGTCGTTCTCCAATCGCTCCTTTTTATCACAATTCAACAATGACAAATATTCACCACGTGCAAAATTCTCCTCACCTTCTATCTCTATTTCCTCTATTTCCACTCAAATTAATCCAATTCATCTAAATTTTCATCCATACCTGATTATTTTTTGCAACAATTGTTTTTTTTTCCTCTTTAAACAGAAGAAAAAAATCACGTCATTCCGTGCGTGTTATTTCTTGACGCGAGTGTAAAAAAGAAAAGAGAGAAAAAAATCGTTCCTCATTTCGCGCGATAGGGTTTTGTTTCCGTGAGTGCGTGCATCGAGACTGGTACGACTTCGTACCGGTGAGATTCCACCCTTTGTTTCCTTATCATAAACTCTGACCTGTCTCTGATTCGTGTTCATTTTATTCACCAAAATAATTGATTCAAAATTTTCACTTTTTTTTTTCTTTTTTGGTTGAAGACATGTTAATTTTTGAGTGGTAAAAAGTTTGTCTATATGCGGTTGAAGGTTAATAAAGTGCGCGTTGTGAAAATTGAGGTGATTAGATTAAAAGATGATTCACATGGAGGGGGGGAGGAATGTTTCAACTGTCGACAACAGGGACAAGATTTCCAAGAAGATTTTCAAGATGGAATTTGGCGTGTTGAAGTACAGAAGATAAGGGGAACATCAAGTAAGATTGAGAGAGAATTGGATTTAAGGTCCTATATCATGATAGATCCCTGAAGAGCTGAGCCATGTCACGTGTCAGGCAACTCCTGACATGTTCGGCGCTCCTTACGCTGACCGTCATTCTCTTGTCGTGTCTCGTCAACGGAAGTGAGTTTCCCGAGAGGGAATGCTGCGATCCGATTTATCCGATTCCGGAGCCAACCAGCAAAGCACCATCGGCACCGACACCAACTGGAAGAAGCGGTGAGTCGAGATGTAATACGATTTTCATCGCTAGAGTGCCTCTCACGAGGGCACACGCTTTGAAATATTTATCGCGCTGTATCGGACATCCTCAATAAATGCTTCCTTTATTTAGAAAACCTAGAAGTGAAATTGATTTTCCTTTTTCACAGATTGAAAACAAAGAGAAAGAGGTGTTTTCTTCTCTCGAATTATTTCTCAGCGCTAAATTTAGGGTCGCAGTGAAAGGTTTCAGCGTTCGGAGAAAATTACATTTTTTTTTTTGGTGAGATTGGGATATAAATAAATTTTTTTTTCTCATCCTTTTATAAATTATATTCCAGGTCCTAATAACTATGAGATTGAGATATATTTTTTTCCTCTCACTCAAGAATGATGAAAATTTTCCACGTGAATATATTTTTTCGCTAAATAATTTCTTTGCCATTTCTTTTTGTGTCTGGATGGATAGTTTTTTTTTCAATGAATACGGAAACTTTTCTTTCCGATCTTTAAGGTCCGATTCTCTTTCCAAATTGGTTATTTTGTTTCGTTTTTACGTTCACCTGAAATTGAAATCTTTTTTTGAAAATGTGACATTTTCAAATAAGGAAAATCTTTTTCGTTCGTAAATGGGAAAAAAGTTTTTGAATTGAAAGCAGACTAAAAAAATTTTTTTGAAGAGATAAAATACTTATTTTTTCTTCTGTCGATCAATCGAAACAATCAATGAAACGATAATAATTTTTATATGTTGATTTTATTTTTTTGTTAATTGGAAAATCTATTTTCTTCTAAAAACACTTCATGATGGTTAGAAGCAAATAATTTTTCCTCTTGCAATTCGAAATTAAAATGGAAAATTACTTTCTATTCCTGATGATTTATTGTTTATTTAACATTATTCGAAAAATTGCTGCTATTCCAAAAATTTCTCTACTTCGCCGAGGAAAATTATATTTTTAAAATCTCAATTCCCTCGTGTAATAATAATGAAAAGAAAAATGTTTAAAATTGAAAAATCCGTATGTAGAGAATGAAATATTAATGTTTCTCATCTCCACATAAATACAACGAATTTGTAATTATTATTTCCGCAAAAATTTCTCATTTATTGAAAAATTTATAAATACTTTTAAATCATTTTCAAATCATTTTTTTTTTTGTATTAAATATATTTAAAACTTGTTTTACTGATATCAAGTACAAGAATGTTTTTTTTTATAAAAGAAAGGAAAAAAAAATTCCTTTTGTGGTATAAAGAGTTAAGTCTCACGTTTTATGGATATTGAAATTCTTAAAAAGATTGCATCAAAAGTTAAAAGTTTTCATGGAAAATATTTTTCACAGTGTAATAGAAGCTTATTTTATATAAACATATAATATCTGCTCTACAAACTATTTTTTATGCACTAAAAAAATAAAGTGTATCTATTACTGAAAGAATGTTTTTTTTGAAAAATGACAAGACATGTGTTTTAAAAGGATGAAAAAAATTTTTCATATTTTGAAAATAGAAAAAAAAAGAATGGGTACATTTATTAAATGAAAAAACATTTATGCAATTCATCATTTATTCCAGATAATGATATTTGCCTTTAAATAATAAATTAAACTGATTGTCAACGCAGCCAATAAATTAGGTCAACGATTAATATGATTCAGAGGAATTTATTATTATTCAAACTATTTACATTTTCAATCAAAAATTGAATTACTCTTGACAGACTTATTTACTATTATTAGTTATTATTGTTATTATTATTATTATTATTATCATTATCATTACTATTATCCTTATCATTATCATTATTATTATTATTATTATTATTATTATTATTGAGTTATTATTCAAAAGTTAATACTAAATAATAATAATAATAATAATAATAATAATAATTTATATATTATATATATTAATTATGTTCATTGCCTTTGATTGCTTATTATTCATAAAACTGTTTTTCTTTTCTGAAATCAGTTTTCCAATGCTTTTTTCATCCATAATTTGTCTCCTTTGAGATTTATCGTTATATTCTATTCATTCTATTAATCAGTTACGATGTTCAAGTCCACAACTTTTATGATAAACGATTTAAATGAAAAATATTTTTCTATATTGCATAATTATTTTTGTCTAAATGAATGTCTGCAATTTTTTTGAATCAACAAATGCAGAAAGAAAAATTTGGAGACAATAAATATTATTTTTCGCTTGAAGAAATAATAATTTTTTTTTCATCGTTGATGATAAACGTTGTTAACTTGGTTAATTAGTTTCTGTTGTTTAGAGGTCAGATTTTTACAGTACAGAAAAATATATTCTTTTTGTAATTTTTTTTTTTTGATAAATTGTAGAAAGTTGAAATGTTTCATTTGCAGAGAAGCAAAAAATTAAATTCTCTGTGATAAATTTTTATTTGAACAAAAAATATTCTGGTTTATTTATATTAGTTACTTTCGAGTTTGAAATCGAAAATATGCTTATTAAATATTCATGAATAAATATTTTTTTAATCTTCTTTAAACTTTTATAATTAACTTTTTGCTTTTCAGTGTTAGTTTAACTTTTATTTGGTTTTTATTTACAAATATATTTAGATACATTTTTTTACACATTAAATATTGCAGAAACTTGTTTTTCCGATATCGTATAATTTTGTAAATAATTTATTTTAAAAGGTTTATTATTAGTTATGAAGAAATAATAATTTGTTTTATAAATTTAATAATCTAATTAAATGAAAAATTTGTATTGATTTATGATTTATTTAAAATTATAAAGTAATTGGTTTAGTTCACTAAATGGTACATCAAAATAATCGTTTACTTTATTAATTAATTATCAGATGTTATCAGATATTTTAATAACATAATATGAAAGTTAAAATATAATATTTAAAATTAAATTATATTTGTTTAAAATACAGAAATTATTGGATAATATTTTATTTGATAATAATCAAGTAATGGATTATTGGAATGAATTTTTTTTTCGCAGCAGTTTTAGTTTATTTTCTTTCATTGCATATTTACCATATATATGTAAGGCACACAAGTTTCACTATGTAGAAAGCTCAAATTTTTCGGTCGTATCGTTTTTTTTTTGTGACATTTTATCTCTTTTGACTGATATGACAGTAAAATTCTCGGAGAATTTTTATACACGTCATTTCGTTTGATTCACAAAATAGTTTTAGAGCGTTTATATAGACGCAAAAAAATTTGCGCGTCAATTGACGACAAGTTGTAATCTGACACAACGACACGTCAGTGTCAAAGGATCTATTGTCGATCGTGTCTTTTATTGCGAACAACGTTTCTATTTGACAACAAAGAGTTGATTTTTTTTTTGTTTCTCACAACGTGTTCATAGTCCTTACATATGTACACGTACGAAATCAATAGATCGTTTCATTTTAATTAATGAAAGGAAGAATCCAATCTTTTAATCGACCATGATAAATCTTCACTCTAATGAACGATAGAACAAGATGGATTAAAAAGAAAAAAAAAAAAAAAATTACAGGGTTATATATAGTTCATTAAACATTGAGGCCAATTAAACGCGTGAGGGGAAAATCCAATTGTTTCGTTTTCGTTAAAGGGAAATATTACTAGAGACACTTGTTTCTTTTTTTTTCCCATGAAAGCGGAACATATTGTTTCACACTTTTTTTTTCACGTCGTCGAAAAATAGAAAAAACTCATTGATGTTAAATGGCACGCTGCATCGTTGTAAGGGACACCGCTATTTTCACTCGACCTAGTTTCTAGTCAACCCGTTATATACGTCTCTTAACGAGGTTGCTTTAGGACAAATTCGAAGTGGCTTCAAAATGTAACATTCCTCTGTTTATCCAGTTGGTTTCGAAGTCCCTTTTCAAAATAGCAAAATTTCCCCTCTAGTTTCAAAAACTTTCAATTTTCGAAATTCTTTTCACTATAAAGTAAATTTCACGTATTTTTGCAATTTTTTTTTTTTGCAATTGTCGATCATATCGTATTCATTTTTTTTTGTTATTCTGATAATTTAAAATTAGGGAATAAATAATTATTTTTAATTATATGTTGGTAATTATCTTCTCTTCTCTTGATGGTGTTGGAATTGTTAAAATACAGCTAATTAGACTTTGGAGTTTGTTCATTATAATTTTAGGGAAGTCCATTAACAGCTGCGCAAAAGTGAGGGCAAAGTCAACTTAGACATTTCTAAATAAGTAATTTCTTTCCTGGGGAAAAGAAACTTTTTTTTTTTTGTTTGTTTGAGCCTTGGGAAAATGAAATCTAACTTATGTCATGTTCGTTTGAGTCAATCCTTTTAACTGCTTTCTTTCTACGTTCCTACCCCTTATCACAACTTCCTCATCCTACGGGAATTGTATACAACCTCTCTTTCCCATTTTACTTTCGTTCTTTTCTTAAGTTTCGGATATCATACGAAACTTATATGTACAATATACCCCAAAATTTTAAAAATATAATACAAACCTTTAATAGGGGAGACCGGGGCGTAAAAGCTAAGGGGCGTAATAAATAATTGTAATTTATTTAAAAGTCCTAAGTCGAAATAATTTCACTCCCCACTCAAGTTAATGTACTTGGTGTACTGCAAGTTTGTAGCAAGTTTCATTGATATTCATTCACAATTGTAGAAAATATAGTAGAAAAACTAATTTTGACACACCAAAGTAAATTTTAAACATTTTCATTATTTGTTATATTTTTTTTAAAAATAACTTTAAAAAATCAATCAATATCACGTTTTGAGCTCGAAACATTTATTTTTAAGGGACAATAGGAGATTTTTGATTAACACTTACTGTATTGATAAAAAATATCAAAATATTCGACAAGTACTCCCGGGACGTAATGGCTAGTATTGCCAGGGGTGTGATGGCTAGTGCATTTCTTATATGGATTATTGTAAAAAAAATAATTTTGCTTTAAAAACTATTTCAGAGATCAGAAAAGTATTTAAAAAATTGTAATTTAAGTGTTAATTATCAAAGTTAATTTTATTCATTAAAATAAATTTATTATACAGTTTTTTTACTTTGATTAAAGACTATTACTTTGATTAAAGACTATTTCGCAAAAAAATTAAAAGTTTTAGTTAAATATGTTTCATTTTCAATAATTTATATAATAAATTTAATGTACAAACCTTAATTAACAATATTTAGTTCAAATATTATAAAATTTGAACTTAAAAATAATAATTTTACTTATTAGCCATAACGCCCCGGCCTGGGGCGTATTGAATAGCTCTGCATTACTCCAGAAAAACCGTTCTAGAAAAAGAAGTAGGAGAGATATCGGGACGTTTTTTTTTTTAAAAGAAAGCTGAAATACTAGAGTAACTTTTCTGTGGGATAAACATTTAAATAATGTAAAAATGACGAAGTAAAATAACAAAGAGTAAAAAGTTAGCCACTACACCCCGGTCTCCCCTACTCTAAGTAGTACAACTCAATATGTCAAATTTTCCTATTTTTGAATCAGTAGTCAGGGAAAAGAGTCACAATTACTCCAAGTAGTACAAATCAATATGGTGTCAAATTTTTAAGATTTTTGTATCAGTAGTTAGAGACGGTTTTAGTCAGACAAGAGTTACAATTACTCTAAGTAGTACAACTCAATATGTCAAATTTTCCTATTTTTGAATCAGTAGTTAGGGTAAAGAGTTACAATTAATTTAAGTAGTATAACTAAGTGTACGGTCAGACTTGTAAACTTCTTTATATTTTTATATCAGTAGTTAGAGGCAGTTTTGGTCAGACAGGAGTCACAATTACTCCAAGTAGTACAACTCAATATGGTGTCAAATTTTTCAATTTTTGTATCACTAGTTAGAAACGGTTTCAGTCAGACAAGAGGTACTACATTCCCGAAATTTGTAAATTAGTAGTAGAAGTTACTTACAGTCAGACCAAGTAATTTTATCACCGCAGTAGTAACAGATAGTTTCAGTCAGACAGAGCATTTTAAATTCTTTCAAGTCACAATTAGTCCAAGTAGTACAAGTAATTTTGCAGTCAGACTTTACGAATTTTTCTAAATTTGACATCAGTAGTAAAAGTCCATTATAGTCAGACAAGTGCGTCAAATTCTAGTTATAAATAGTAAATTATCATCATTATTTCAAATTTCTCGTGTAATTTTACTATATCGCAGTAGTAAAATCCGTTTCTAGTCAGACACAATTTTCACGCAAGATGAAATCGTGTAATTTTCCAAAACGTGAATATTTCTTAATAGGTTACTTATATTTATACGTAGGTATATATATTCATTTGTCCTGAACAAATGAGAAAATTTCTCAACTCTGTATATAGAGTGAATGTGGCAGATTGTGATATATTATAACAGAAATATATAGTAAAGTTACAAAGCCATTTGAATTAGCTATATAGGAAACTCGCACCGAACAAACTGAATACTGGAGATGAAGGAGGATAATGTTTCGCAAATGGTAGAGAAGGATGTTTTCAGGTACTTACCAGCACACGTGGCCAACAACCAAGCTGTTACAATTGCGATCCTCCATTTTGAATTCAATCTGAGAACAATAGAAAAAAGAATCCTCAAATTATTATCAAATTTTACTACGGAAAAAAAAATTTCAAAACAATGTTTAAATTTATTTATTTATTTATATGTAATAAATTGGTTTTTTAATAGACGATAAATTTCCGTACAATTTCAAAAGGGGAAAATTAAACAAAGTGGTGAATAGAAAATAGGACAATGTTGTAAACATTTACTTCGCTTTTGGTCAATTAATTACCCGCTAATTAAACCCTACACTAATTTACCTTAATTATTAACCCAATTCTCTGACCATATTGGTAATTTGATATGAATAAGTATATTTCTCGGTGTATACATATCAAATAATTATCCAATTACGTAGTGTAAATAAATGAACATAATAGTAAATTTCGAGAAACAATTACAATAATCTCATATTATATTTATAATTTATAACATATTTTGTACAGAAATTGACCCGCACTTTTGTCCTATTTAAAAAAAATTACTATTTGATTCAAATAACCAATTTTATTTGTCTATTTTTAAATCTGAAATTTTTGTCAATTTTTAATATATATTTTCGAATGAGTAAATTTTAGTAAAATTAGTAAAACTCAATTCGAACGTGGTAAAATTTACTATATGTAAAAATAACACATTTTTTGCTTAAATTAATTATTCACACACAAATTTAAAAAAAAAAAAAAAAAGTGGAAAAAGTGAAATTAAAAATAGAAAATAAAAACTATTATATATTATTTATTTAGAAACTGCGCTGTAAATAATTTATTTTTTTTATCAATAATTGTCAGTGGTTGACATTTTTATCGAGAGAGTTTTCCCCGATAGCTATCAATCCTTATCAGGACAGAAGAGAGAACGTTTTCGTGGTTTATTTCTCTCTAGTATAAAAAAAACCTCTTATGATCCTGTCAATTAAATAAAAATCAATCAAGAGATTTTTTCACTATATTAGGTACAATTTTCTCATCAAATTAAATTTTATTATTGGCGAAAAATTTCAGTAATATATAAAATCAACGTAAATGGAATAAAATATAAATATTTCTAGAGCAGATTTTACAAAAAAAAAAATATATATATATATATACATATATATAAAAGGGAAAGCGGTAAATCTCAATTGCCAACTCTATTGGCTCTTATCTAGAGTCGGTAAATCCGTGCTAACGCTAACCCGCTTTAAAGTGTAATTAATACGTCTGGGCTATTGGACCTCCAACGTTTAATTTAGTATCGACCATGCAAAAACGCGAGAGCGCAAAGTGTATTTGCAACTACCTGGCGAATTCGATTGTTTTTCAAGGCCCTCTATTTTTTTCCCATATATATAGGTATATAAATATATAGTTTCTAGATTTGTTTTTTTAATTAAAGACCTCGCGCAGTCTCCAATTTTCGGCAATCAATTTTTCACCCCATAAAACAGAAACGAATTGTTAAGTTGACAAAATAGTGGTGAGCGCCATGCATAATTTTTTGTTTTAAACAATAAATAAATAAAAAAAGGATTATTCTTTTGAATATATTTTATTTATTTTATTTATTTTATTTATTTTATTTATTTTATTTATTTTATTTATTTTATTTATTTTATTTATTTCATTTATTATTTATTTTATTTTACTTGACGAGATTTTTAATTACCGTTTCTTTTCTTTTTATTAACAAATTTTCAATTCAAACAAATTTCTTATAAACAAGATTTTTATTTAACAAACTTTTAAATAAATAAATTTACATATCACCGAATTTTAATTTATCAGAATTTTCATTGAGCTATTTCTATTATTTTTTATTTAGGAAAATTTTTATTTAATTGAATTTTTATTTGAACGTATTTTAAAAAAAACAATAGTTTTTAGTTATCCGAATGACTATTTAACTAAATTTTTATTTAACCGAATTTCTATGTAAACAAATTTTTATTCAACTTAATTTCCATTTCGAAGATCGTTCATTTGTGACAATATCTAATTAATAGAATTACCACTTAGTTTTCAATGAAAAGAATTTCAATAATTAATCTTTTTTTTTCTCATAATTTCAATTTCAGTGGAATTCCAATTGTTTCAATGAAATTTTAATTTGGCTGAACAAACATTGAACGCGAGCATTTTGCCGCTAATTTAAAAATTGTGTACTTTAATTTTGATTCTCCTAATTTTTTCAATTATTTTTTTTTTAATTTATCATTTAGTAACATTTTATTAAAATAAGTATAGTTAAAAATTTATGCCTTGTCCAAAAAATGTACCAAAAAATATATAAAAAAAAGTGTAGAACTTAGAAGCCACAGTCAAAAATAAATAAATTTAGTTAGAAAAATAAAACTAAAAATTTAGTTTAAAAAAAAATGAAAATTTAGTTTAAAAAAACTAAAAATTTAGTTTAAAAAAAACTAAAAATTTAGTTAAAAAAAACTAAAAATTTAATTTAAAATAAACTAAACTAATTTAAAATATTAAGAAAAATTGAAAAAAAATAGTAAACGAATAATTAAATACAGTGAAAAATTAATGCATACAATTAGACGTTTAATTAATAAAAAAACACTTAGTTTGAAAAATAATTAAATCACAACAACTGTTCTATGAGCGAAAAATATAATGGCAAATTAATCAGTTCTTCTTGAGAAGAATGAATTGAATTTTAATATAGTGTCTACTATTGTTTGTTAATTATCTATAATTATTCTCCCCCTTCTCTTTCCTCTAAATATGAATAATCCAATTAAATTTCCTGAATCGATTTTGTTTATCAATTGAATTAGTTAATTACTGAAAATAGCATTATTCTCGAGGAATAAAGCTCCGCTGCGCTTACACTTTGATACAAGAGATGTCGGAGGGGTGGAGGGTTGATATATTTTATCCCACTTTTAGTGATTTACATAAAGCTCTATATTTTCCAAGGGGATCGATTAACACCCTTTTTGTACCTGTTAAACAATGCTGAAAATTCCGAGAGCTATTTATCGTTTAATAACTATACCGAATGGGAGTTATATACTAATAATCCTTACACACCAGGCTTTTTCAATTCGAGCACGGGTAAAATTGGTCTTTATATAAAAATGTTCCAGGGAGGAAACAATTCTGCCCCACCAAAAAAAAAAAAAGAGGTGAGATTTTATGAATGGTGGCAAAATATAGACGCGCGAGACGACATTGAGGTACGAACGTTCATTAGTAGAGCTTCGTTTAACTTAACTTCTATATATATATATTTGAATTCGTGAAACTCTAAAGGCCCTCTCCCTATTGCCATTACTTTTAATGCTATTCACAATTTTCGTATATTTTTTATGTAACTTCCATGTTGGTATTAAAAGCGTCGAGACGAGGATGGAATAAAAATGTAAGGGAGAGGAAAAATCACATTTAGTCGAGACCCTGGCTTTAAAATGAATCTACTTTTTTTTATCGGCAATAAACTTTTCTCCCAGTGACAATATTGAGCTTGGAAAAATACGTGAAAATTAATTTAACGAGATTCAATTCGTTTTTTTCTTTTTAACAGAAAAATCTCTTTTTTTTTTGTTGTTGCAAAATTTCAAAAAAATGCCATCGTGAAAATTTATTATAATCTTATAAGCAATGTTGCATATATATATATATATGGAAAACTTTCCTTATAATTACTTTCTTTTTTTATCTAAAGATTCTTGTGAGAGATAAATATGAGAACTTCATTACGGTGGAAGAGAAGGACTTTTTTTAAAATACGACGAGATGCTTTTGTAGATTTAATTTATTTCTTTGGTATAATATATAAGTGCAAAGATTTATCATATTTTATAATTGAAACTTCAGTGCGAATGTCGAAAAAGTTAAAATCAAAATTATAAAACTTTGAACGCGAGTATAATTTTCATAAAAGAGCGCCACTCAAAATTTATAATATATAAACTTTTATAATTTTCTCTATAATGAGAAAATAAACGAAAGATTATTATCATTCCAAGTGTTGCAATTTTTTTACTTTTTACTACTGCAGTTTTTTTTTTCTTTTTTTTTTGAGATAAAAAAAAGATATAATTTTTTCCCCCAAAATTGGAACAAAATTACAAAAAAAAATTTAAGTCCACAACGTTTATAATCAACGATTTAAAGGAAAAATATTTTTCCATATTATTATATTTTTGTTTTAATTTTTATCTAAAAAAAAAATTTTTTGCAATTTTTTTTCAATCAAACAACTGTAAAAAAAATATTATTTTTCGTTTGAAAAAATATTAAATTTCTTTTTTAATAACGATTCAAAATAAACCTTGTGGATTTTAAATTGGTAGAAAATTTCAGTTTGTTGCTCGAATGTTTTAAATGAAGCGCAAAAATATTTTTTTTTATATATCTATATAGAAATGAATTTTTATTGATTTCTATTCAAAACAAATTATATTTTGAAATAGTAAAATATTTATTTTTATTATTTTTAAATAATTACGATTGAAAAGGGGGAAATTTTTTAATCTTTGAAGCTAATTTTAATGATGCCAACTGCAAAATATGCATACTTTTTCTATCTCTCCGTTAAATTTCTAGTGCGAACGTTGTTTCGAAGTTTCCACTCTTCTCTCACTCAAACTGTAATTAGCTATAGTAAATTAGATTTGTAACTACTGCGAGGTAGGCAAATATGTAGTTATAACATATATTCACGCTGAGTAATAAATAAAAGTGAGATTAGGTCACCTCTCACGATTTTTCTTTTTTTATAGAAAAAGCAACATACATGTGAAAAAAAACTAATTATTTTAATTCGCTTCCCAGATAGCACGTAATCTTGTAGCAATCTTGCGGCAAGCTTAACATGCAAGGTTAGCAAGATTGCAGTGTAAGCTTGCGGGAAGCTTACCGTAAGGTTAAAATGTCCCACCTAACCCAAGGTTGCACGGTAAGCTTGACGTAAGGTTATCGGAAGGTTGCAAAGTAATCTTGCTCGGTAAGCTTGCCACAAGGTTATTGCAAGATTGCAAAATAATCTTACCATAAATTAAAAAAAAAAATTTTTTCTAAGTTTTTTCTATATTTTTTCTAAATTTTATTGTATAAAATATACGGAACTATAAAAAACAAAACTTTTAAAACTTACAGCAAGCTTCTTTTGCAATCTTGCAGCAAGATTACAGAGTAATATTGAGATAAGCTTGCATTGCAATCTTGCGGCAAACTTAAGGTGAAATCTTACGGTAACCTTACGGCAAGCTTACCGTGCAACCTTGGGTTAGGTGGGACATTTTAACCTTAAGGTAAGCTTCCAGCAAGCTTACACTGCAATCTTGCTAACCTTGCATGTTAAGCTTGCCGCAAGATTGCTGCAAGATTACGTGCTATCTGGGTTATTTTTCAGATCTCTCAATTCGTAGCCACTATTAAATAACGACATTCCAGAACCCGATAACGAGAAATTTGAGTCATCAGAACCCAGTCTTCTTGTAAAAGGTTTTCGAAATTTTCATATTTTGATTATAACCTATAAAGGAGTGATCTCCGGAGAAAATGACTTGAAAATTATTGTCAATTTATCTGGAACCTTTCGTCTTTGTTGGAGGGACTTCATTGGAATTGTAAGTATTAGTTAAAATTTAATCTTATTTTCAAATATAATATTTTGATATTAATTAATCATTATTGTTATTTAATTGTGTTTTGCTACTTTTAAATAAACATTCAAACAAGTTTCACTTAACTTACAATTAATAGTATTAATTAATGATTTGTTTTTTTTTCAGAGCCACTCTATGGACAAAAGTGCGGGAATTAAATAATCAATTTAAAAAAATTGAAGTCTTCTTAGTTCAATTAATGTAATGTTTAGAATCAGTGCGCCTTTTTAAATCTTCTTTAGTTTTTATTTCAAAATTGAAAAATAATTAAAGTGCCTTCTAATCAATCAGTGTTGAGGACACGTTACAATTTACAAGTAACTAGTTGGTTCTGTTAAATTTTTGCAAAGATTAATATTTTTAATACAATTTATTACTTTAAAGAATAATCACAACAATATCATGTTGTTTTCTTTTCTTTTCAAGAATAAAAATATAACATTGACATAATTATTAAATTAAATTTAACGCTTGATAGATCTAATTCGAAAATTATTGAAACTAGTGATTAAATTCTCACAATAATCTTTAACAAAATATTGATTTGTATTAAAAACATGTTTTAATTAAATTAAAAGTGTTTAAGAATTATTATTATTAAATGTAACTATTAAAATTTAATTCTAATGGATTACATACGTTTATATAAGATTACAAATCATGAATTATTTTTAGCTGTTAAAGTCACTATGGTACAAGTAATTTGTTACAATTTAACACTTAAATAAATAATAATAATTTTTAGAATCAGTGCGCGTTTAAATATATGCAAATAAATTAAGTGAAAGTGTTCTTCGAATTTGGAGGGATTCCAATCGGGCGTCATCCATTTTCATCGATGGTAAATATTTTAACTTTGTGTAAAATCTTATTTTTAATTTGTAAATTTATTGAAATGATTAGTTTATCATGTATACACTTAAACATTTAAAAAATAACGAAAATTAATCTTAAAAAAAGTTTAAATGACAGATATAGATGAAAAATTTTTGTTGTTAGCGTCTTCAAATTGGGAGGACGTCCAAACTGCAGCGAGTATAAAATTGAGGAGAGGAAGGATAAAGGATTGAGGATACTGAGGAGAAAAAGGAGCTGACTGAATGCTGTCTTTACTACTTTACTGCAAAGGATGAGGATCTTTGAGCAATGCTGCCATTCATAGCTCTCAACGCTTTCGACGCTACGTGGGACTAATCGGCGAGTCAAAAAAAAATTTGAACCTACAATATAGTGACACCACTGACACAAATAATTTCTTTTATTCCGACTGTAACTTTACTAATAATCAAAATCTATACAGATAAATATAGATTAATCTATACATATTTTAATTATTAGTAATGAATTTATATTAATATATAATTTATATAATTTATTATTGTGTGTTTTTTAATACATAAAATTAATTACATAAATTATTTTACACAATTATATTTCGTATAAACTAAGTCACTCTTATTTGTGGGACCTTCTATCGTGCGCGCCGCCCCCGTCCGCCCCTCTGCCACATACTATTAAACCCTTTATTCCCCCAAGAAGGTGACCCTCTTGTGACATAGTTTATAACGGAAAATAATACTTTAAGATTTTAGTTTTTATATTTTCAATTTATAAATATAAAAAAAAATTGTGTCTTTATCCACAAAGAATATTTATTCTAATTAATAGTCTAACAGATATATTAATATTTGTGTCAGTTTGAAAATTCCTTTTAAAATGTATTTCATGTTTTATATATTTACAATTTCATTGATAAAATAAATAAATTTTTTCTTTTTTCAAAAAGTTGAAATTGTTAACTATATAATTTTTTAAATCAGATCATTTGATTTCTTACGTTTTGGTTAAATTTTCTTTTTTTTGATATTTTATTTAAAAAAATTCAATTTTGTTTAAAAATAATACATAATAAATATTAAGTTTTCACTAAATTAATGAAAATTAAATAGAGTAAAGTAAATTTTATTAATGAAAGAAGTAAATGTATCTTTTTTGAGTGTTTGAGTTAAGGTGGCGGAATCTTGTTGAGTGTTGAGTTCAGGTGACGGAATCCCGTCCTGAAACGCGATATCCCTAGTGTAGGCCTTTTGCACCTGGGCGGTATGCGAGAGGACCGTGGAGTGTTTGTGTTGGTGTGTTAATTAAAATAGGGTTTTCAGCTATAGGGAAAAAAAAGATTTTTTTCGTATGAGAGAGTAAACATTTTTTTTCGTATTAAATTGACAGTAGGTAGGGAAAATCGGGATTTTTTTTTGTATGGATGTTTATGTGTAATATAAATTTTCTTTTGCATGAATATTAATTTTTTGTGTCACTATATTGTTCTCTTTAAAATTTGAATCAGCAAAATTATTTCCTGATTGAAATTCAAAGAGTTTATTGAATAGTACTAGTATTAATAGTTTATTATTTTCTATGTGTTGATTTTATTTGCGACAAACATTTTGTAATATTCAAAAAATTCATACAAGCAGGTTTTCTACAAACTTTGGAAAAGAATAATTGGAATTTTTCAAAAGCTGCTGAAAAAATCAGAAAAAACTTCTGAGATTTTTCAAAAGCTTACGAAAAATACCTATAGTTATTCTACAATAAATTTTGAAATTAGATTTTAATTTAAAATTTTTACTAAAATTTTTAAAAAGAAAAAATATACAAAACTTGAAAATTTCCTGGATTTTATGAAATTATTAAAGTGAATTAAAATAGTTTAAAATATTAAATATAAATTTATATTAATAAATATTAAAATATTAAAATACTTTCTATATACAATTCTGTAGAAAACCTGCTGAGACAAAACATGTTAAATTTTATTTTTATTTCCAGGATGGAAAACCAAGTAAGAATTCTGAATAATTATTGTATTTTAGCATTTTAAGAATTTTCAAAAAATGGAAATTTAATTTATGTTTAATTTAGATTTCCATTTCCAATTATCACTTAATCGTTTTTCTACATTATTTTTATTACATAATTTTTCATGTTTATTGCGAAAAAATTATTATTATTATTGACTGATATTTATTCTTAATTCATTTTTGTCACAACAAAAATGATTAAATTTGTTAAAAGTTGAATTGAATGTAGCAAAGAAAAATTTATCTAATTTAGCAAAATATTTGACTGAATTAGATAAATTTTCTTCTTGCAAAATTAAAAAAAATTCTGTTTGTTTCTATAAAATTGATTATATATTTTAAAAATTTTTTCTATTTTGCATTAAAAGTTTAAAACTTAAGTAAAAAAAAAATTAAAGTTACTGAATAAAATAGTAAAAATAAAAAAAAAATTAGTGCCAATTGTTACTAGTTCATATTTAAAGGAATTATTAACTAAACGTACTTTTTATTCTTAAATATAGAATTCGGACCCAAAATATAATATTTAAAAATCAAAATTTAAAAATAGTATTTAAAAACATGACCTAATTTAAATTGTAGTTAGTTCCAAGGTACTTACCCTACATGCATAGAAAAAAAATATGCAGGTGTATACTGAATAAATGCGATTACGATACTATCATAAGGACTTCGGGCCATCCGAATCTCGTTAGCCAAGTATTAAATTGGATTATGTGTAGTCGACAAATACCTGTATATACTTTTACCAACAGTTTGAAATCACTGTTTACCTGACGTAATTTAATTAATATCCCCCGTTTAAATTAAAACAATTTATTCCATTTCAAAAATTGTTAATTTCTTTTATTTATTTGCATTTCTTTTTTTTTTCTTGAAAGGGGTAAAGTGTCAAAAAATAAAAATTCTGCTTTTCATTGAGGAAATGATGAATTTTTATTTACAATAAAAAAAAAAGAACGAAGCGAATTCGTTTCAACGAGACGAAAACATATTACCAGTCATTATAGAGAAAATAAATGAAGCGATTTGAATGATTTTGACAGCATAGTGAATTTTTAACATGAAATATAAAACTCTCGTATCATCAACTAGATATATTATATCAGTATAATATTGAATATGGTCAACATATAAATATACAGTCATCACGTTAATTTAACGAATTCGTACAATTTAATATACAGCGATTCTATACACAATATTAGGACCTCTTTATAGATCTTTAAAAATTTTTTTTCTTTTATCGGTCACTTAAAACATACAGATTTTTATATTATATTTTTATATATATATATATATATAGTATGTATAATTCCTCATGTAGTCCCAGGTACCTCTCTGATTAATACAATTTTATATTTACATAAAATCTTTTCAACTCTCGATATTTCTTCTTCTATTTTTTTGCTCTTTCGAAAAATAATTATTTAATTTGAAGATTTCATCTCCTTATGTTTTGTAACAAAATTAAATAAAAACGTAACAAAAAAAAAAGAATAATTATTCCATAATAAAATGCGAACATTGAAAAATTTCTACGCATAAATTATTTTTATAATTTAAAAAATTGTTTTGGCACTTATACCGTTAAAAGGTTTAGCCTAAATGCCGTGTTATTAAGAATTTCATAAGAGAGACGGATTTTTTACCTAGATTTGAAAATTTCAGATTAAATTTTTTATGGAAAATATTTATTGTAAAATATTGTTGAAATTTTCAGAATATTTTTTTTATACTTTATAAAGATGTTGATGTAGAAAAAATTTTTGAACACTTTTAGTTTAGAATTTTTCAGTCTAATATAGATGAAAGTTGTACCGAAGTAATCTATAATAAAAAGAAGACTTTTAATAATTAAAAAACATTTTTTTTAAAACAAGTAACACTGTAAACCTTAAAGTATCAAATTGATCCAAAAATATGGAATTAATTTGATTATTTTAGTTTCAATTTGATACTTCTAAGTTTAGTGTAAATAGATAAAAACATTGAAAACAAAAATCATATAGTTTAAAGTAGGTAATCATTTTTTTTGTTGCCATTTTACGAATCAGTCTCTTTTTCCAAAAAGTAAAATTACTTTTGTAAATAAAATAAAAGTAAACATTTGGCTAAATTTACCCCTACTCTAAAACTATTTAGAATGATTTTAAAAATCCCCCCACTCATTGTTTTGTATAGGTAATTTATTTTAAAGGCGCAGAGAGTTACATATTTCAATTATTTTAACTTTAATATTTAATATTAAATTTAAATAAAGTTTTTAAATAAAATGCAAATTTAAAATTCCAAAAATTTGGTAAATTAAAAAAAAAATTGTACACAATTTTTTTTTTGGAAATTCTTTAAAAAAATTATTTGAGAGATCAGTTTGAATATTAAATTGTTTTTCAATTTTTTATATACAGAAAAATCTATCTAATTTTAAATAATTGAATATAGTGTAAAAATTTCTTTTCGATCTTTAATATTTTTATTTTTTAATGAAGAAAAGAAAATATTTACGATTAATATCTAGAATGTTATTAGAGTTACGTGCCGTTACCATAGCAACAGTTACTTTGACAATTGTTACCATAGCAACAATTACCTTGTCAACCGTTACTATGGTGATTGCCATGGCAACCTTTCGTCATTAGATCAATATTTTTTTTATATCAGTAAAAAAAACTTGTTTAATATATTTATGGAATATATGCTATTTTTATGAATCGAAAAATATTAATTTAATTTGTAACTATCGAATTTGTATGTATTGAAAAAATGGTATTTTCAAAATTAAAATATCAGTAAAAATGGATCGTGACTGACATAAATAAATTCGACTTTCTGTCTCAATATATATATATGTTCAAAAATAGTTTTCTGAACGAGTGTTGCCCTAGGTGCTAAATCCGTCTCTCTATTTGCCTTAGGCCTTTCTTAGCATATCTCTATATACATATATTTCAGAGTACCTACATCAATTTCTTTTTCCGCTCTCATCTCTTTTATATTCTTGCACTGAAAAAAAAGAGGGACCACTGCTGTAGATATTTTCGAACACTAGTTACAATTTTTTTGATACGCTAAATGTGACATGAGCGAAAGTTTGCTCTTTAGCTTGCTCTGTAGTCACTTTGCTCTGTTATCTTGAATTCGAACTAGTTGTGCTGTACAGAAATCGAAAATATCAACAGTAATTCTTTCTTTCAGTGTAGGAACATTATTATTAATCCCTGGGATTCTCTTCCCCTTCTCTCGTACATCACTCGCTCACCCCCAAAAAAGTCATTCGGCAGCTGATCAATTCGGTGATCATTGAGGATTGAAAATTCCCCCTAGAGCTTGTTCAGTGTTTTGTTTTTTTTTTTATTCAGTCTTATCACGTGGTTCTGGCCCGATCTGGTCACGTCATTTGAGCCGCATTAAAGTCCCTTTTTCTCGGTGCAGGAAAATGTTTTGAATTTGCAATTTGAAATTGTTGAACGTATGGATTATTTTTGCCGCCTGGCGAGCCATAGTGTGATGGAATGGAGACCATGCCAGTTTGTTGTAAATATTGTTCACGATAGAGATTTTGTTGTGTGACAAAATCGCCATTTAGAGAATTTGGTACATGCGTGTACTGATGTGCTTTGGTAACTTTTGGCATTTTATGATAATTGTTGTCCCTGTAGTCTTGATAGCGTTGATTTATTGGCGACATTCCAGGTGGTGTCATACTCTTTAAACTTTGCGTTGGACTTTGACTAATTGATTCAAGAACGTGTCGTGGCATATTTGGCGATGCTGTGAGTGTCTCCTGGAGTCCGTCGATACGATTTGCTGTCATGTAAACAGGAGCACTCTCGGGACGTCCACCAATTATGTTTCTCATGCCCTCACGATCCTTGGCACTTAGGCTCGGTCTAGGTGTGTACATTATGCTTGCGTGATTTTTTATTGTTGAAACACTCTTCATTTCGGTAATACTCGAGCATGAAATACTGGCAAGCTCCCAGCGACGGAGCAAGCCTGTTATTCGATCCGCCGTTGCTGAAGGATCGAGACTCTCGTCATAGTCTGGTCCCTGTAAACAAAAAATTTACATTTTTATTCATTATTTTGGCTTTAACATTTAACATTAATTTCATTTGACATAAAACACATTTAACGTAATTCCCATTTGACATAAAAAATTAAAAATCACTTGACATAAATTTCATTTAACATAAAACTCATTTAACATAATTCCTATTTGACATAAAAATCACTTGAAATAAATTTAATTTAACATAAAACATAAACCTCATTTAACATAATTCCCATTTGACATAAAAATCACTTGACATAAAATTCATTTAACATAAATTCCATTTGACATAATTTTCATTTGACATAAAATTCATTTGGACATAAAAATCACTTGACATGAAACTCATTTGACATAAATTTAATTTGACATAAAAATCACTAAACATAAATGTTATTTGACATAAAATTGATTTGGTACAAATTTAATTTGACATAAATGTGATTTGACATAAAAATTATTTGACGTAATTTAATTTGACATAAAAATTATTTGACGTAATTCAATTTGTCAACTTTAAAATTCGCACTGATATTTTTATGTTAAATGAACTTTATGTCAAAAGATTTTCATGTCAAATGATTTTTATGTTAAATAAAATTTATGCGAAATGAATTTTATTGTAAAATGAAATTTATGTTAAAAGGATTTTGTGTCAAATGACATTTTTGTCAAATGAATCTTATGTTAAATGAACTTTATGTCAAAAGATTTTCATGTTAAATGATTTTTATGTCAAATGACTTTTATGTTAAATGAAATTTGTGCGAAATGAAATTTATATCAAATGACTTTATGTTAAATGAATTTTATGTCAAATGACTTTATGTTAAATGAATTTTATGTCCAATTAAATTTATGTTAAATGATTTTAGGTCAAATAACTATTATGTCGAATAAGATTTGTGGAATATTTACAAGAAAAATTCAGATATGAAAATTCATGTGTACAATTTCAATCTATCAGAAATTAGTATTGGTATTAATGTATTTTTGGATATACGTTCTTATTGCGGAGAAAAAAATCTTCGCTATATTTACTGTAAAAAGTAAATTTAAAAAATGGAAAAAGTGCGAAGTTGAAAATATTTTTCAGCTTAATGGCGCTTCTATGATTATGAAAATAAATTACATATAGGTATTCGTCTGACGTGTTTCGTTCTTGGAAGACAAACACTGTAGACTTTAGATTTAGTCAAAATTAGCAAAGAACGGTCAAGTACGACTGGTATGTATATTTGAACATGATAGAAAATGGCACGTAAAATGCAAGTTGACAGGAATATAATATATTGCAAATAATGGGAAAAAATTTTAATTCTTATAATTTTAATTAAGAATTAAAATTAAATTTCCCTCTATTTTGAAAAAAAATTAATTCTTATAAAATTTTAATTAAGAATTGAAATTAATTTTCTCTTTATTTTGAACAAAAATTAATTCTTAATTTTTTTTTCACAACTTACATTTTCAATTTTTTCGTCAAGCATTTTGAAGAAGTCCAATTGACTGGAAGATATCTCTCTGTAAATAAAAAAAGAAAATTTTATGAAATAGTGATGAATAAAAATTATTGGCAAACGAAATTAATTAATAAAACGTTTATATATTAAATAATATTTATATCGTAATGAATTAAAAATTAGCCATTAAGTCCTTTTGTAATTTTATACACGTGTAATTAAAATTTCAATCGATGTAAAGATAGGCGAAAAATTTGTAATTTTTTTATAGAAATTTATTTTTATTCAGCAGTAAATGAATGTAAATTATTTCTTTACTGAATTAACTATAATAATCGTTGTAATTATATAGTAAACTTCAATAAATTTATATAGAGAGAATGGGTCTTTATAAAGAGAACTAGATTTTTAAGAGGTTTCTTAATTAAAAAATAAGAAGAGAATTTAATTAGTGACTTTAAATTGGGGTAATTATACAGTCGGAGATGTAATGAGTTTCGCATTATTAGTAGTTGGCACTTTGTGCTTTTTAAAAAAAAGTCAATGAAATATAATAGGTTTTTGGAAAATAAAATTCTCGCGGAGAAAAATAAATGATAAAATATTAATTATATTCAATGGGGAATTTATTTTTTAATTTCAATAAATTTTTTATTCTTTAATTTCAATAATTTGTTTATATTTTTTAATTTCAATAATTTTTGAATTTTGAAAACATTTTTTCATGTATTAATTTTCAATAGTTTGCTCAATGATTTTTCATTAATTACCTTTTACTAATGGTTGAGAGAATCGTAAGTGAACTTACGCTTGTTGTAGCAAAGGTCCACTTCCAGGTCCTCCTGATTTCTTCTTTGCCTGCGACTTAATGTCAATGGAACCATTTTGATCCTCATTTCGATTAACCTCGGCCCCGTTATTATTCGTCTTGTTACCCTTGACGCTGCCATTTCCGTTTTTCTGTTCAATCGACGCAGAACCTGCAAAAAAAAAAAAAAAAAATAAACAATCATTCATCATTTTGTCAAAACAAAGGAAATTTTTTTACTTATTTCAATAATAAATTAATAATATATCTCTCTATAGAAAAATAGTACATAATTAAAATTACCTATATAATTTTTTTTAAATTTTTATATTTTATAATAAAAGTATTTATTTGGATTTATTTTTATAAATAACAAATTAATCTCTTGATCACTTTTTTTATTTACGCAAGAATTGAAGAGAAAAGTTACGAAAGTTTGTAAATAGTGTTACTATGTTTTTTCCTCTTGTAAACAAAAACTAATCTTGTCAGAATCCCCGTAAGTAGAAAACACGTGACTAGAAAATAAAGTGTTATATTTAAAAAAAGGATATGCTCGAACAAAAGCATTTGTACCTAAATGGAATTCAAAAAAGATGCTCGAGTTTGTTTTAACAAAAAGCTTAAACTACATATTCCGTCGAAATGTAGATGTAGATGTAGAACGAGAAGAGAATAGAAAGTATTCGAAGATTATGAGATGTCGTGTAGAGTAAAAGGTTAAATACGTGAGGTGCCACACGAACTAAAATATATGGTCTATATGGATCTTAAGTATTTCAGATCAAGAAAATAAATCTTTTTTCTTTAAATCAATTTTCTTCTGAAAGAATATAAAAAATGTTCTTTTTATTCAATAGGCAATTTTATTTTCTCACAAGAGGGATCAAAATCCATAATATGTTGCATATAATTTGATGATTAATTCCCTCAGTCTTTTTAGCAGTTTCATCGAGATTTCTTTTTTCTGCAAAACGCAGTAACGAGGGCAATACTCCCTCTCTCTCTCTCTTGATGACAGGTTTTTAGAGTAGTGAAAAAGAAGATCAAGGGCCAAAGATAAAGAGCACTTTAAAAGCTCTCTTCCATTTTTTATGATTTTCACTTTAATAAGATATTACAAACTCGAGGAAAACTAATTTACCCAACTGTCTCTCATTAAAATACTTTTCTTCATGAGAGTACAATTAAAACTACATGATAAAATACTGGGTGTTTAAATATCGAATAACTTGCTAACTCTTTAGTTTCCATTTGAGGAAAATGGTTAGAACTTTCGCTTTGTTTTCGATTTCTCTTTTTCTTGATGAGCTCGTTTTTTTTCTCTGAATCAAAAAATCATTCACATGATTATTTAATTCTCTTCAATATTTTTCTCATATAATTTTGAAAAATTGGTTGAAAATGATTCTAAAATTTTCAATTATAAAATGAAAAATAATCTGTATATAATCATATGGTGAATTAAGTGGCGCTTGTGTTGTGTAACTTCTATTTTTAAAAAAATTTTCCTTGAAATAATGATGACGAGAATAATAATACATTCAAGCGGATACTATAACTATATTATGAATAGAGTTGGCAAACTTAGTTTATATATCTCTGTTTATTGGCACTCGCAAAACACCTAAGGAGAATGAACTTTTAAAACAAAATGCAAAACTTTTCCTTTTTCTAAAAGAGTATATACTCTTTTTTTTACACATAATTGCATTTGCAGATAAGGTTTAATTAAAAATAATAATTGTCGTTCTAATGTATAGAATAAACCAAACTAAACAATCTAAAATCAATTTCCACCGATTTTTTCCGATTTGGAATAAACCAAACACCTTTCTTTTGCAATTTCCACTGATTTTTTCCGATTTGGAATAAACAAAAATAAACATTTTTCTTTTGCAATTTCCACCGATTTTTTCCGATTTAAAATAAACCAAACTGAACATTTTTCTTTTTCACGTCAATAAAATCAATTTCCACTGATTTTTTCCGATTTGGAATAAACCAAACTAAACATTTTTCTTTTGCAATTTCCACCGATTTTTTCCGATTTAAAATAAACCAAACTGAACATTTTTCTTTTTCACGTCAATAAAATCAATTTCCACCGATTTTTTCTAATTTAGAATGATAAGATAGGAATTGTTATTATAGAAAATTATCTTTTGCAAAATATATGCCATTGCTATAGAATACACTGAAAAAAAAATTTATTTGATTCAAATAACGAATTAATTGACTATTATCAAATAAATATTTACTGGAATCAAATAATTTTCATTTGAATAACATAATTTTTATTTAAATCAAATAATTTCTATTTGAATCAAATAATTTTTATTTGAATCAAATAATTTTTATTTGAATCAAATAATTTTTATTTGAATCAAATAATTTTTATTTGAATCAATTCAATGCTATTTGCTTCAAATACCGAAATTTTTGGTTCAAATTATTGACTTAAATAAACATTACTTGATGCAAGTAAATATTTACTTGATAAAAAACAAGTAATCGGTTATTTGAATCAAATAAATTTTTTTCCAGTGTATTTCGATTAATTCTGAAGCAAAAAAGTCAGTCAATAATTTAAATTAGTTGCGAAAATTTTACTAATTCAATTTCAGAGAGTAAAATAATTATTTACATTAAAGAAGAGAAAAATGTTACAATTACAATTTTTCTTTAATGTTGGAAATATTTAATACTGTAAATTAATCCCAGAAAGTTAAAATATTTCTGTTTACTATCGAGCTAAGTAATCAAATTAAAAAAGATGTGCCAACGAGAAGCGAGATGGAAACTTTTTTTGTTTTTGAAAAAAAATATCCAATTATAGAATTGATATTAGAAAATTAAGTCGAAAGGTCAGCCAAAAAGAAGAAAAAGAAGTTTTTGAAGAAAGAAAAAAAATTGTTAAAATTGAGATAAAAGGGAAAAGTGAAAAAAAAGACGAAGGGGAAAAAAAATTTAAAATGACAACGATAATTA
>JUFY01029668.1:0-74596 GCA_001855655.1 Leptopilina clavipes | reverse complement strand
AATCGACGCGTCTTAAAAAAATCTACAAAATGAAGAAAAAATATCTATAGGTGTTCTCACATTTTTTAAAAGTTATGGGCAAAAAACGTTTTTTCAAAAAATGAAAAACGCAAAAAAAAATTAGTTAATCCTTATTAATCGTGCTCAACATACTCTCATTTTATGTCCCCCAATGAGATCTACAATTTAAAAGAAAATTCAAGTCTGTAGCTCTTTTTGTTTCTGAGATATTAAGGGTTATATAATGTAAGTACACACACACACACACACACACATACGGACATTTTTTAAAAACATGATTTTTGAACTCCTGAGGTCAAATTACATCGATATAAGTCAAAAAATCACATTCCGAAATTTTCACCAACACAATGCTTCCTATGAGGAAGCAAAATTCTAATTATATTTAAGTTTTATTAAATTTTATATTTTTCCTATTAAGAAATATATAAAGTAATTAAATGAACAAATAATTGAAAAATTAATCTCTACGCTTTGAAATAAAAAAAATAATCCCTCCTCCACACGTCTTGAGGCAAGAAAAAATTGCTAATTACCGCTAAACAATTGCACAACAGTTAGACAATTAGAGAGAGTTTAATTAGACAACCGCGTGTATTGTAATTAATTACTTTTGAGGATCGCCATAAAGGTTATATGTATATATACATTATGATCTCATGTATATGGCGGATATGCGATCAACGCACAAGAAAGGATCAGGAAACTACTGAAGCGTCGATAAATAATGTTAACCTTGTTAATTAGGCAGGAACCTTTTCATGTTGAACTTGAAGTGAAACATCATTCTGTCGCGCGTATCATAACGATATGAAAATGTTCACGATGGTAATCGAGTTAGAGCGAGCCGTTAGGAGTTTGTGCACTTTATATATATATATACATACAGGTAACCATTCCACATAAGGAAAATGGAAATTAAGACGCAATTTTTTAAGACCTTTTCCGGATTTAGTAAGAGTCAGTTACAGTTACTGAATCGTAAATTAAAGAGTAAAAGGTGTTTTCGAATGAAATTCAATATCCTCGAAAAATATTGACTTTTGTAACAAACAAACTGGCATCAATTTATATAAACTCGCGAGAGAGTAAAATTGTACAATTTGGTATTTTTATAAATAAATAAATAAAATACTTTTCATTTTCTCCACATTTCGAAAATATTTCAGAAAGTCAATTTATTAACAAATTGCATAATAATTATTCTATTTAATTTAATTTTAGAAAATTAACATGAAAAACATTTTTTAATACTTTCAATTTATATAATTTAGAAACTTAGGGAAAAAAATGTAAATTGGAGTTTTTCTATTTAGATTTTTTAATTTACATATAACATAACTAATGAAATTATTTAGTAAATAAATTATAAACATTTCACCCTCCAATACGATATGTAAAGCATGAGACCCTTAATATTAGCTTGTTAATAAATTTGATTGACTGAAATAATTTCTTTCTAAGCTGTTACATAATGTACGAATAGATAATTAACGAACAATATTGAATATTCATTGGGATATTTCTTTCAAAAAAAAAAACCAACTTATATGCATCGCCTTTTATGCAAAGTGAAATGTTAAATTCCAATCAATGTTTTTCATGAATGCATACACATTTGACAGGCTGACAGGTCTCAAGAAAGTTCCTTGGGGCTACAATTTTTCAATGCAGATGATTCAATCTCACATCGCTGGCTATTATTTACTAGAATTTATCTTGATTCAAGCAATTGACATCTAAAACGAGATATACTGCTAATAACAATCGTTAAAGATATTAACGAAATTATTATTAAACACCTATCCAATCAAATTTATCATCCCCTCTGATTATGAGTATATAATTATAATAAAAATGTAAATTAATGGAAATAAATTTTCAAATGTTTATCCTCAAAGTATAAACGGTATTTCATTTTTGAATAAATTTAATTAATATATTTAATATTTAATATTTAATTATCTAATAATAAAAAACTATTTAATCAATAATTAGGTCTATCAACAATATAATATCAATAGATATTATTAGAATAATGAAAATATTGTCAAAATGTTGTAAAGAATTAAAAAATAATAAAAAATCCTTCTACAATAAGTTATAATTTTTACTAGTCAGTGAAATAAAAATAAAAAAGTAATTATAAAAAAGATTAATTTAAGTGTAAAACAATTATGTAGCGCACTAAAGAAAAATATATTCTATTCTAATTCTAATTCGATTCTAATTTTAGATTTCTAATTTAAAAGAAAATTGGCAATTAATATAATTAAAAAACATAAAAATGTTAAATATAAAAATATTCAAAAAGAATTTTTTAATTTATTTTCCAAGGATTTAGCATTCTTTTTCTATAAAATTAGCCTTCACGTTTTTTTTCCAGTTGGAAAAAAAAAAATTATCGTGAATTCCTTTTAAAATCTCTTAGCAAAGAAATCACGTAGAAAACTTTTCATTAATAGCTGTAAAAATTTCCGATATAAGAATATATACAACATCCTGCCAATAAACATAAATAGAAATTAAAATGACCTGCGCAACATTTCACGGCTTATCTTAAAATTGCCCACACGTGCCTTATCTCAACTAGGAGATCCAAGCCCTTTATTTCCCAGAGAAGAAACCTCTTAAAAGTGGGCTTTAGACTCGAGAAGTTAAAGAGAGTTTCTCCTCTCGCAATATCCGCGGCATTCATCGTTGATGAACAATTTAACACACCGTTCAACGATTCAAGTTCCGAGTTCTAAGAGGATATATTTATATATGAATAGCTCCTCTCTTTAAAGTATATATATATATGTAGATACTACACATATTATATTTATATATGTATGTGCCATCATCAAAATGCGAAAAACAGCTTCCCGTTTCTATCTAATGACATTCCATTTAGCTTCTGACTTCTGTGACCTCATCCCACTCATGATCAGGTCAAATTGACCTGCACTCGTATGTTACGAGCGCCCATTTATTCTCTCTATTTGGCCTCAATGCCTACACGCCTGCCTGGCACAAAACCAATGGGAAACAGAGAAAGTTACTTGCCCGCGTATCACTAATCTACCACTATTGCGAATCTGCACTATCTAATCGCACCAGGCAGTCTACGATGTACCAAACTAGATATCGCGAGAGCAGACAGTCAGATTTATATACGTAAATTGAGTAGTAGTCAACATGAAAGTAGTAGCAAACGAAGAAGAGAAGAATAATTAATCGCAGAAAGTCTCTTTAAATTACAAGTGTAATCATTATAAAAAAAAACTCACGAAATTAAAGAAAATCGTCCAAAAATTATATTTCGAAATTATTTTAATCACTTCTTATAATTTAATAATTATTAAATCATTCAATTGCAGATTTACTGGCAGTTTCTCCTATTTTTCCAGATCGAAAAAACAAAATATAGAAATGAAATTAAAAACTATCAAAAATACCAATATTCAAATCAAGACATTGACTTTCACGCCTATGTCTTCATCATATTATAATATTAAATTATTCTGCAGTAAAAATTTCTCAATATTGAAAAAAATAACACGGAATTAAATAAATATTTGTTTAACAAGGTGAAAGTTTTGAATTAATGATTCATAAAAAAATGAAGAGTTTTTGATAAGAGGTGTATATATATGATTCGAGAGGAAAAATAAATTTGTTCACACAATTAAGCTTTTATCTAAAGACAACACTGATAGATATTCAAATCTAAAATATGAAAAAGAAAAATAATTTTTAAATAGAAAAATAAACAAACTGAATAGCAAAAATGCGTCTAAAAATATAGAACAAGATCCGATTTGGAATTATTAGCAGTGAGAGAAATAATGGGGCGAATATCAAAGATGAAAGAACAATTGTCGAAAAAAAATCTACGATTTAAAATTGCTTCAATCAATGTATAACTTTAAAATTTATCGTACAGAGTCGGAAGCGGTCAAACTGGTTGTCAGGAGAATACGAGAGTATATGCTTGTTACGATTATAAATGTGTCACGTGCTACATAACTGACATAATAATTTTTTTTTCTTTTCTTGTTAATCAAAAACTTAATTTATTTCCTGGACTGCTGACCTTTTCGAGTAAACAGCAGAATTGAAAAAAAATAATTTAATATTCAAATGAAAAGTGTAACTATCTTTCTTTTCCTTTTAGTCCAAGAAACTTAAAAGATATACTAAAATCAATCAAACCAAAGATAAAATAAAAATATTCAACACAAAAAATTCGCAAAAAAAAATTAATATTTTATAAATTTTATAATTAGATTAATTTTTTTTTTAAATTGGAATCAAAGGATAAATATAAAATATAACTTGAAATAAAATTGTTGATTTAATCTGGTTAAGATAAGAGGATGATATTAAGTTTCTTGGAAGCTGTGTGCGGAAAATGAAAGAAGATTGATCCTTGACGTTAGCTCGAGACTTGATTCATCAATCATTTGGTGACTGTTTATCATGTCATCGAATTTACAATGTGAACAAAAGTATGGCGGGCATTTGTTTTGTATGAAACGGTAGTTACGACATCTGGGCCAGGTCACATCTTAATTGTTTACTAAGAATTCGCAAGAGTTATCGTTTGTAGTGGATGAAACAACGGATGCCACTGTTGGTTTATAAGTACCGCTACCTTCACTAACAGAAATGTTGACTCACATATTTATTGTAAACTTTATCGCAGAATAAATTTTAATACATTCTTTAAAAATTAATTTTAAAAATTAAAAAGCGCGAAAGGGGCCAAATTTAATTTAATTTTCATGTTCCTCAAATTTTCAAAACTATTTTTCTTTGAAGCCAACTCTCAGATTAATTAATTATCGAATTTATCAACTAAAGAAATTAATAAAATTTTTTGTTTATTAAAATATTTTCCCAAAGTTTAGGTGTAAAAATTCCTGTAAATTTTAATTATTATTAAATTATAAGAATATAAATTTTCCAAAATTGTTAAAATTATTTTAAAATGGAATTAATAAACAATTTTGCTTTTTTGGAATTTTTTAGTAATAAAGTTGTCAAAAGCAAAAGGATGGAGAGTCGCCATCTTTTTCTTTTCAGAAGAACTATACGGAAAGAATCGAGTTTTGGGTTTCCCTACAAATGGCTATTATGGGTTCTACTATATCGACAATCGTTTTTCGTTCGATGTTACTCCCATAGAGGTGTGACTTTCTATGGTTGCTTTCAATTCACAGGGTAACTTTCTTGTTTACCAACAAATCAACATGTAATACGTAAAGACGTAAATACGTATTATTGTTTAACGAAGAATTTGCAAACTACTTGAATTTTATTTTTATGTTAATTAAAAACTCACCATGTGCTCCATTGCCTTCTCCTCCAGCTCTGCTCTACTCCAATCAATGTGAAAACTTAGAGGCTGCATACGTGTTTCCATTTCGCGTAACCACTTCCTTAGGCACTTCACTTCATGATCAAAATCTGAAAGAAGAAAATATTTTCAACATTTATTAAATTTTAAATTAAGTTTCTATGTACCGATGATCAATGATCAATTATACAATAATTACATAAACATCTAATCTATCTAGTTAAAAATTAAATTATCAAATATAAAAATCAGTAATATAAAACACCAAAGAACTTTTATTTAATAATTAATTTTCTAAGGAATATAAATCAAGATTTATATCTAGATTCAGAAAGTTGGCAACGACATAATTAGATTATTTCATAAAATTAAAACTTGTACTCATAATTCTAACAGTTAATTCGCATTTATTCGAAATAATAAGTGCGTTAATGAAAACTTATTATGGCATATAAACTTAAATCTTAATAAATAATAAAAATCGCATGACCAAGATTTAAGAGAAAATTATACATTACCTGCAGAAACGTCTTGATGATCTGTAACAGGTCTAACTGTTGGGGCCATGATTTGTTCAACAAGTTCCCATTTTGCGTTTAGGTGATCAACACGCCAAGTAACTTCATCTCTTAAAGCTGGTGCACGGGCTATTAATTTCCCCGCTTGTTCATTAAACAATCTTCTTCTGTATGCCTTGCGTCGTAACTCCTCCATGTGAGCCTAAATTACAGAAAGTTGGCCAATTAATTAAAATAATAGAAATAACAGAAATAAATAAAATATTTCACCTAATGTATATTAATTATTAGGGAAATATTCCTTAATAATCAATTTTTCAAATTTAAAAATTCATCTTATTTCTGTCATTTTTAAATAAAAGAAAAAGAAAGAAAGTTAAAAAAAATAACATAATGAAACATTTTTGAAAAATGGTTTTAAAAAGATAAATTCAACTTTTAAAATTATTAATGAAATTTTGTAAATTATAAATTTCCATGTTGAAACATTGAAAGTTTCAGTACAAGTGAATAATTAAAAAAGAAGAATTGAAACACAATATTTAAGTTTCAATATCTTAATTAAGATAAAGTATTTAGTAACTTACTGCACGCAGGCTTTTGTCTAGAAGATTTTCCTCTTTAGAATAAACCAACTCCTGAAGAACTCTAAGCCACGAGTAGAGTTCTGAAAATTGGCAACTAACTTCATTTAAACCCCAAGAGAGTGTGGAAACATCACCTTCATCCCAAGCAAGTTCTCCATTTGCTTCCTAAAAAATATATGTAATTAATTTATTTAACTGTCAATAAATTATGAATCCTCACATTATGTATATTTATACATTACAGTGACAATGAAAAATTTTGTAATTAAATTTTTTTAAATTCAAGGAAAGAATATTTTTCCAAAAGTTAAAAAAATATGAACTTACTTTGCAACTGTCAATTAAATTCGTGTCCATGATATAGTCATAATTAGTACGTATCGATGCCCAAAAATCATCAACTGTGTCTTCTCGATTTTCTGAAATGCATTGGCAGGGTTCCTGTTTCGGTTCTTTCCTGAAATTTAATTTGAAACAAAAAATTAACAAAAATCTCCAAACTCATTAGACTTTAAAATATTTATTCAATTTTAAATCAAACAATTATAAATTTAAATAAAAAAATTAATAGAAAAGTAATCTCCTAATGAGAAAAAATTTATTTTTGAAATCCCTAAAATGTAATTAGAATTTTAACACTGTGAAAATATTTTTTCAATTTTCGAAAAATCAAAAAAACGAAATTTTTTATGTTTTATTAGAATTTAACTTTAACGGTAAAATAAGAAAAAACAATATTTTTAATTTATTAAGAACAATAAGAAAAAAAACACTTTAAACATGTTATAAATTGGGCAAAAAACTGCTTTCTAATTTGAACGTCCTGTAAAGTCTAAATTGAAATACTCTCAAACAACTTAAGAGAAAAACGCTTCTTAATTGGAATATTTTCAAATTGGGAGGTCTAATACAAATGCAGAAGATGCGTAGGAGAAATTTCTAGTTTAACATATGTATAACAACTTCAATTATTGGCTCGTCCATCTTTTTCATTTGAAAAATGTGAATGCATAAAATGAGATGTGTGACTTGAATTTGTAATTAAATATATGAAAAACTGTCTAACATATTAAAGATATAAATTAAAATGATCTTTCTAAATTTTTTAATATTCAAATTAAATTAATTGATAATTAAATCATTAATTCAGTAATAATTATCCCTGGAAGGGAATAATTATTTATACTTTAATAATTAATTTAATTTTTAATTACTAATAATAGAGTAATAAAATGAAATCTTTACCTTTTTTTGGTGAGACTATTATATGGCCTTTCAACTTGCATTCTCACATGCTCTGGACCCTCTAGACTTTTGCTAGAGGGCTGCAGTGAGGACAATGAGAAGCTCATCTTCATTGTCGTAGCCTGAAAACAATAAAAACCAAAAATGATTAGAAAAACTCCAAAAATTGTATGAATTTTGATTTTTATTAGAAAAGAAAAAGCAGAAAATCAATATTTTTTTTAACTAATAATTTTGCTTTGATGCAGAGAAGATGATATCACACTATATGGCACGTCATAATATTCAATACACGGAAGTCGTCTTCTATGCGGAAATTTAAATTAATAATAAGAATGCACTTTGCAACGTGATATTTTTTTCAAAACGTTTCACACAAAATTAAGACTATAACTTCATAATTTTTTATCTTCTGAAAGTTTATATATAAAGGAATTTTTTTTTCTTCTTTTTCTTTAAAACTTCACAGCAACATTAACTATAGAAGTTTCCTCGAAAAAATGTATATAAAAAAACAATATATAGAATCTTCCTGTCAAGTTAATCAAAATGATTTGAATTCATATCTTGGTAGTAAATTATAGATTTTTATTTTTTTACGACTTTACTAAAAATTTATAGAAAGCTGTTGATACCTAAAAGCTACATTTTACAATCTCTTTTTTCTTATTTATATATAATTTAAGATAATTCGTCACTTTTAATATACTTGTTAACAAAACTCTAAATACTACACACTTATTTATTCTATTTTTCCGATTTTAATATAGTCATTAAAAAAAAAATACTTTAATTAATTAAATTCGAGAACAATGGAATTCTGATGAACACTTTCAAGTTGCAATTATATCAACTTACACATGAATATTTACGTGAAACACATTACTCGACATATTACGTATATAACATACTTTCATATAAATATAAATTCTTCTCCAACATTGTTATGTTAAAAAAAGGTAAATATAAATAAATCTCATGTTAATTAAAATTTAAAATTTTAGCTGAATTTGAGAAAAATTATTTATGCTTTCTTTTCCAATATAAAAGCAGAGTAAATATATATAATTAACATTAAATTATCAATAAAATATGCAAATGTAAATTCAAAATTTCTTAAGCATGAAAAATTAGAATTTGTTTTATTATTATTATTAAAAATTGTTATTTTACAATGTGGACTTTATGGTGAAAGTTAAGAACTTAATATAAAACGACAACATGATATATGTTGACATTTTGGTGAAAGGAAAATTTTAGCTAAGAAACGTGATATAAAACCTCTTATCATCTCAAAAAGATTAACTATACTAAAAATATTTCTTTATAAATTGCATTATTATTATTATCTGTGCAGTTGCGTTAAACCTATAAGTTTTAACCTCGGAGATAAACAACAACTCCATTTTTGTGTACTTAAGTGAAAATGGCAAATACGGGTCAGACAAAAGGAGGCAAAAAACCCAAGACGAAAAAGATTGTTAAGACAACTGTATCTTTTACTTTCATTTAAGAAGACTCCTTATATACTTTTTTTGACTCTTTTATAAAGTCGGTAATTTATAAAATTAACTTACTATTCTTCCCATTGATTTAATTTTTCCTTGAAATTAATTTACTGTGTACTTTAAAAATTAATTTATAATTTAACATTAAATTATTGCAATAGCTATAGAATAATTATTTATAGATTAAAATTTTAAACAGTATTTCTTACTTGGAAAATATTTTTGCCGGAAATTTCACTTTTTTCTTTTTTAAAACACAATTTTATTCGATAAACACAAGTAATATTTTTATGAGAGCATAAATTATGTGTGTCATCATTTCAAAACACCTTTCCTTCCTTATAATGAAATAAACTGCTGAACAAACTAAACACAGAAAAAACCTAAAACGTTATATTGGGAACAATTTTTTTTTATTGAAATTAAAATTCAACTTGAAGAAATATTATTGGGTTCCGTCTTCTACGAGTGTATGAATGTAAACATTATTAGCTACATTGTGTTTTCAAAGTCATTTTCTGTTCAGACTTGCTGGAGAAATTGAAGGAAAACAGGTTGAAATTGATACCTAATGCATAAAGCAACAGCGTAAAATGTAAATTAATTGATGTACAGTTAAAACCCCGTTTTTCACTGTTTAAATGAGATTGATAAAATATAAATTGATTCTATTAAATTTAATACCTTTGAACGATAAATTTATTGATTTTCACTATTTATCAACTTTACTCTAACATTTTTCTAATTGAATAAGAACTTTTTATTCATTTATTTATTTTTGTCATATAAAATTGTCCATATTCACTGAAATTGAAACCATTTTATATTTTTTATTTTAATGGCAAATTATAAATAAGTAAAAACATAAAAGTTTCATAGTATAATTTCAGAAAAATCGATTACCTCAAAAACATTTAAATTATTCGTAGAAAAAGTCAAAGCCCAAATTATGAAATAATACGTGAAAGTTTTGAAGAAGAATGCTTGAAATTTCACAAAGTTTTATGAACCGATGTAATCGTCAAGAAAGATCTTATCTAATTGTATAAACTAACCTGGCAATATAAACTTATCTTTGAGACTTTGATTATATAGAGCTACTCCAAAAATGTTTCTTGTTAAAATATGTAGAAAGAAAATTATACACGTTAATCAAAAGTTTCTCCTTAACTTCATGCAAACATTTAAATCTCTAAACTAATTTGCAATATAGACTTGAGAAATCAAGCACTCCACTTAATTAAACCAGGCAATGAATTAAACAATAATATTTATGTTCAATATTTCAAAATTATCACCGAATTTCAATCATTTTTAAATAAAGATTCTAAAAATATAATACTGCTTTTAAAATTAAAAATAAGAAAAAATGTATTCTTCTTTTAAGAATTTTTCAATTTCACAGAAATATTAATAAGGATAGTAATAATAATAATAATTTTAAAACAAATATCTAACCTAACCATTTTTGTAAAGCACAACATTCCTTTGTTTGAGAATTTAAAAACCACAAAGATGGTAAGTCATTTTGCCATGGGGATTAAAGCACCAGAATGCAGACACTCGCACATCTAAATTTACACAAAATTAGCAATCCAAGAGGTTATAAATGGAAATAACTGAATGCACAACAATTGGCGTTGCATGGCGCCATGCCAGGAAGGAGTAACAATTAAACACGTGTTACACATCATGGAATCACTGTAAATAATATGATTTTTAACAGTCGTTACTCTACACCTGCTATGACTTTAAGGTAGAGAGGCGAACGAAAATGAAAAAATCGAGAAAACCGCAAAGAGCCTTGCACCGCGGGCTACGTCATGGCGCTCCGGTAATGTTAACCATTAGTCACCCAAGAAAGGAATCCTATTCCTACTGCAATTCGATTTCCTCGTCATCAAAACAGACAATGAGAAGGACCCAGGGAAGAGTGAGAGAATTGAAATATATAGACGAAACTTCAAGTTTCACGAGCGAAAAATGATTTATCTCACACGAGAAACACGATGGAATTTTGTGGCACACGCATAGAGAGAGAGTGGAATTTGGGAGGGCAAAAAATTCGCGAATCTGGACGATCTTTGCAACCGGCTTTTAATAGTAATATACTCACAGTTTTGCACGTTTCTCTTTAATTAAATTCACTGTTCATTTATGACCCCACGGATCGCATCGTTGACTCCAGGCGACATAACCTCAGTCGACACGGACTTTAAAGCTGTACACAAAACAACCACTCCTTCCATTACAGTTCACATGAGTTTTTTTTAACTTGAGAGATGCAAGAAGCGCGAAATAAGTCTAAAAGTTTACAGTGATGGCAGCCTGCCTGTGGATAAAATACGTCCCCACTTCTATAAGGTCGCGTTCACAATGTAGAACGCAACCAGGGTTGCGCAGGTAGAATCAGCTGCTTTACGTATCTTACGCGCCTGACTTCCGTTATAGAAAAACAACAATGGCGGTGCACTTCACAGCATTGCTGTTTGGTTTTCTTAAGAATCCAGAGATTCAATAACAATGTTTCATATTTTATTGTTATATGTTTATTTTATTCCCTACTTCAAAAAGCATTCAAGGAAAGAACAAATTCACAAAAAAGAAAAAACTACTGCTAACAAGATGTTGAAAATTTTCTTTTCACTAAATTTATGCTCTCTTTATTGTTTACGCTTTTTGTTTTTCTAAACTGCATTTATTTTTGTAAAAATAATAAATGTATATGATTCGCAACTTATTACTGCGATAAATAGATTAAAAATATTTACTGAAAAAAGTTTACCATAACAGCAAATTCCGTGAAAATCATTGTGTTGGATGAAGAATGAAAAAGGCTGAGATTCGACTAGTGCAGCTCCCATCGCACCTGATTGAAGGTGTGTAGATTCCCTCTGCTAGTAACTCACAGCGCGCTGCTTGCTGGACGCTCTAAGTGCCGGTCGTCGTGGCTCTTGACTACCTGTAATTACAAAACATGGTTAATTTTATGTAACGCTTTCAATTAAAAAAACAGATGATATTAACCCTCTTGCGTTCGATGAATAATAGGAAGGAAAACCGATGAGATTTGATCAGTGCAGCACACATCTTGCTTGCAACGTTGCACACAATGGAAGGTGTGTAGATTCTCCCTCTTGCATTCGATCAATAATAAAAATTGATGAGATTTGTTTAGTGCTGCTCACATCTTGCTTGTAACATCGCCTAAATTGGAAGGTATACAGATTCACTCTCCTTCGTTCCATAAGCAATGAAAATTGTTGAAAAAAATTTTTTCAGAGAAGCGCCCTCTTGCTCGTATCATGACCCAGAGTGAACTGACGGATACCGCCAAAACGCTCGGTATTTACGTTGGCGCCAGAAGCTTTCCGCGCGCTGATTGGCGGGCGCTCTCGAGCTATCTCCCGACCAATCAGAGCACACCCCCCACTATGTCTTACAGTTGACGATTTCAAGATCGCCCACCAATCAGAGCGCATCAATGTCACGTAAATATGGATGCTTTCAGATGTCGCTCTCAGTTTCTCCTGCAATATTTCAGAGATGAAGTCTATGCGGCTTAAATTAATTTTCTTTCCTAAAGTTAATCTTTTTTCGCATCAAGTTGCAAGGATTGTATCTTCTAATTAATTTTAAATACATCGCATCAACAACTTACTGTCAAAGGATAACTTCAATGTTGTTTTTCACTACACTTCTGGTACAGGTATCCACTGAGCTGAAATAAATATTACAATATTAACAATTTGATCGCATTTTTAAAATAAATAGTAAAAATATAAAAGAAATAGTAATGTGAGTAGTAAAATAAATAATTTTTTTTAATTTATTGTTTATTGTACTTTTAAAATAGTGCGCCAACAGCATCCACGCCATCATGAACTGGCGCAAGCGCAACGGTCAACCGGTGCTGCAAACATCGCTTCCCTGTAATCCTTGTGGTGGTTTAAAACTCGTCAGTCAGGTCTGTGGGGTCCGCATTCCAGTGTACTAGTGGACGCTGAGAGAGTGGTGTTTTGTGTGAGTTTTATGGATGAAGCGAGTGAATCAAAACGGGGATGAAAATGGAGTAATTTACCGGAGCAAGGTGCATCTGACGCCAGGCGTTTTTCGCCGGTTTTTCCGGAATAAACAAAACACAAAAGGTGAAAATTTTTTGACCTGTTAGCAAGACGCTGTTCACTGGAAGAAAAAAAAGGGTAAGTGCTCTTCTATTCCCTTGGCGTGTGCCGCGACCGAGATTGTTGTTTTTTTTTCTTTCTTCGTTCTCGTCCTGTGTTCTGTCCTCTTCAGTAACGTTTGTTTCTGTGGTTCTTGAATTCGCTCATAGTGACAAGCCGCGCTACAATTATTTGGCATGCGATCGGCATACAAAATCGGTACGTGATTCGAATTGAAAAATTCGTAAATGCGATCAAACGCGATGCAGATTTTGTAAGAAGAACTTTTTCTCCTGATGAAACAAATTTAATGCACCTGCAGAAGATTACAAGGTGTATGTGGAGCGTTGATCTTCATGGTGTTTCTAAAAAAGATAAAAACAAAAAATGCAATCTTTATGGGGGTCTAAAGAGGGGGGAAATCAGTAGTTTTTGCGCGTGCCGGATCGATGTGTTTTTTCTTTCTCGAGCGGAAGAACAAACTGCGGCGCCGAGACGTCCCCAGCGTCTTGGCAGGTGTCTAGACTACAAAAAAGATACAAGGCGCCTGAAAGTTGTTTTGAGGATATTGATGAACATAAAACGCAAATTTTTATAACTCTCATCGCATTTTTTGAACCTTGATTTTATAATTTTCCATTAGGAACTGACGCCTCTTGCCCTCTTACCATTTTTGTAATAATTTTGTTTCAAGTTTTTCATACAGTATCTGATATTTATTTATTTAGATCAGGATTAATTATTTAAATAATTTTTTTATCTATTTTTTCCGGTGAATAATTCAAACAGGACTAATATATTTTTTTTAATTCACAATTTATTTATTTAAAGTTGAATTTTAAATTTTCTGTTGTTTTTGGAAGTTTCTTCGAACAATGATGCGACTATTGTGGGCGTATGTTTTTATATACTTTCAGCCAGGTAACACACGTGGGTGACGATTTCTATATCACAGGCGATGCTTTCTATTCTGACTCTTTTATCAATGTGCATTTAAGAGTAAAAAAAGGAACATTTTTTCATAGAATATTCTTAAATATATACCGTAAGAGGGAGTAAAAGAAAATAAAATATAATTCTACAGATAAGATTAAAATCTAAAGTCAAGAAAATATTTTTTTAATCGTGATTTATTCATTTAGCTTTTGTTTTTGAATATAAATCTAAGACAAGCTAAACACTTATTGTATTATCTTTGGCAAACTTCATTATTTTAAGAAGAATTAACAATTTTTGTTTTTAGAGAGATTGCGGAAGTCATTGAAATCTCCAAAAAAATTCTGAAAATAGTTTTTTTCATTTTATAATTGTTCTCAAAAAATAATTTCTTTATTTTTTTTATTTTTATGAAATATAATTTATTTATTTATTTTTTAACTTAAAAATTTAAGTATTATACACATAATATGGTGATGAATATTTATAAATTCAAATATTCCAATGAATATTCTTGATTTTATATAGTTTAATATCATGTGCATCATATTATGCAGATTTGAGATAAAATGAGAGATCAAAAATTGAGCCTTTGGAAGCGACATATTTTCAAATTAAAATTAATTTCTAATTCTGTCATCCAATCTGATAAAAATAATTTTAGCACACACATTTTTTATTCTATCTGCAATCTCTTATCTTATCTTTTATATATGAAAACTTTTGATTATTTAATAAAAGCAAAATGCAGTTCTGTGATTTTTTTTTAATATTTAGATTTTAATAATCAATTTTATATAATCTAATGATTAATAATTGTTTTTGAAAAAAAATGGAATTCTTTCACCTTCTTCCAACTTTCTCGCTTAATTTAATTTGTTCAATTAATTCATTTATTTTCTAGTGTATAGCCTCTAAATGCTCTGATAATCATACATATGTGTGGAAGCAACGCACTTGAGAAATCTGGCTGAGCAAATTGCATTCATTATGAACAAATGGTTGAATAAGTTCCAAATGAGACATGAACAAAGAGATTAACAGTGGAGATGAAAGTGGTCATCATTGAGGGTCGCGAGGGGAATAAGAGAGCGAGTGATAGGTAACTCGAGAAAATAAAAGGGTTTACGGATGCAGAGGCGTCGAGATGAAGATACGACACGTCTCCTAGCATCGGTACACGAATAGATTTTGCTTCAGCATCACACACACACACACACTTCCTACTATTTGCTCAGATTGTATATAAAAGGAGTTGATTGTCAATAATCTCTATTGTTTTCTATACGTAAACATTTCCTCTTTGCTAATAATCGTCAAATTAATGATGACAATAGAGATTTTATCGTTAAACTATAAAATATCATGTTAAAACTTATTTGCAAAGTTAACGATTATGAGTATTTAATTTTATTACTAACAATAATAAAATCGTTTATCGCTTCTATTTAGTCTAACATTGAGAAGCAATAATGTCCGAGAGTATTTATTTTTCTAGTGGCGCGAGTAAAGATTTACATGAGAGATTTGGAAAGTTCCGAATTGGTTTTAAAAGGATCCTTGTGTATAGAATTAGATATAGAGATGTAAAGGTTTGGCGTTGGCAGGTGTGGAAAGAATAAAGTGGGGGGACGTTTGAGGTAGCGAACCCTAGTGATTGTTAACACCTGAATACAAAAACCAGGTGGAACCAATGCAAGCAAAATCGAAGGTTCACCTGTTGACATTATATATAGTTTCCAATTTTAGTAATTTGTTAAAAGGGGGAACCAGGACAAATAGACTTGTCAATTGCCTGCCACTGATTGCCGTTTACCTTCCTCGTGTCATGTTAAATTTAACTGCCACCGTTGTGTCAATTTGAAAGTTTTCTTGTGTCAATACCTCAATAATCTGTTCTATTTACCTTTATTTTTTTTCCACCCTAAATTTGTCTTGTTTGGGTTTGAAATTTGCAGTTGTTTTTATAATTGTTTCTTAACTAAATGGATTATCGTTAATCAATTAATTTGTTCGTTTTAATAGGAGCAAGCGAGAAACATTTCGAGCAAATTGGTTTTATTTCACTGGAAAAGTTTATGTTGGAGAATTATTCATTAATGATCAATCAGAAGATGACCACAGTTCATTCGTAATGAGAGATGAGATTTTTTTTCAAATCTTTTTCTGATGATGCCGATTCGTCTCATGTGTCTTAATAAACTCGAAGTTCCAGTCTAGTGTTAAATTGAGAATTACTAATTTAGAAAACGCATCTTAATTAACATCAGCATTGGATTGGAAAATCTTTCGCTCCATTTTTGTGCACCTCGTAAGCAAGGATTTAATTATGCAATGAATGCACTCGAGATAATAAATTTTCTAAACCACCACTATTTATAATGATCATATTCAGACAAGGCAACACCCATTTTGAACGAGTTATAAAATTATGTCATTATGTATTTTACATTTGCGCGTGCCAGTGATATTTCCGAGTTGAATGTAAAAAATCGAAATCAAAGTGAAAGGTTGAAAACAATTTACAATAATATCATTCTTAAATTCTAAAGGTTCAGAAATATTTTGCTAATGATTAATAATAAGAATTATTCAGTATATTGATTGTGAAAAATATATACTATTAGCTTATAATTTTTGTCGCTCTCGGATGGAAGCAAAAATGTCCTCACAGGTATACAATCAGGTAGTTTGCCTCGTGTTATAAGCTCGTTCTAGTTTTCTTTGAGAATTGATCGTGTATACATTCCGGACCCAAAGGTAGCCACGAGAATGAAACGAGTGTAGTCGATTTAATCTGCAATTTCTTTGTGGGAGGATGGTCCATGGGAGGGAAAAAAAGGAATAAGGTTGACAACCGCTGCTTTGGAATTCGACTTCTTTATTTTTATGAGTGACAGAGAGGGAGACGATCAGAATCCGCACACAGCCTCCCTTTTGCTTCTTCTCACCTGTTACTCTTGTCATCGGACTTTTATACCAATCTCAGATATAAACACACATATACAATAATCCTTCGGGCGCTACGAAAATTTACGAATATTAATTTTACGACAAGATCAAACACTTGTCACCAAACGAAATCCCATTATTTCGTTTTGTTGACACTCGAAAATTTGTATTCTCCCTTCCTTTGAAATTGAATTTTTAATTAATGCGATAATTTTGTTTTATTTTTTTTCTTGCGTGTTAAATTAAGTATCTTTTTTTTTACATGATCACGGTTATTGGTAATAATATTATTTTCGATTTATAATTGTTGGTAAACAACAAATAAATCATATAGTTAAAATATTGTATAAGGTGTAAATGAATTTCACTATAATAATTTCTCCAGAGAATAAATTAGTATTTGGTGTGAAAAGGTTGGACGATTAATGGCACGTGGTTATTGATATTTTTTAGCGAAAAAAATTATTGTTACTCCCTCTGGTAACAGTAAAAAATAACATCTCTTTTGGTTGCGTAGGTGATCGTTATATCTATGAATGAGCCTACCTACGCTCATGATGTTAGTCAATAAATAATTTCCTCAGAGTCCTTGCTAGAACAGTTTTTGTTTCTTCTCAACGTTCACGTGTGGGTGTAATCGGTGCGCTTAGCTGAATAAAAATCACTTTTCATTACCATATTAGGATATTTTCATAGTATTTTAAATTTTCTTTCCAATTTTCACCTTCTATGATAATTCAATTATTTTGTGAATCTTCCAAATATGTATGTAATCTCTAATCAAATCGTTATTTCCTTCATTTTTGACATTAAAAATTTTTTATTTATGAAGAACATTAATTTCCCTTAGTTTCTTGCAAAAAGTCACGTTTTTTGATAAAAAGTACATAATTTTCGTGTTCAAACATTTTTAAAATTTTATTTTTATGTCAAATTATGAAATGAATGCTTTGAATTTCGTTGAATGATATGGTAAAAAGGAGGCATCGAATTCAAAAGTCCGTTGAGAGAATGATAAATGAAAGAGCTAAAATAAACACCAATAATTTTCTGGCACCCTATAGCAATCCTAGAGATCAAAAGGAGGTTTCCGAGTTAAACTATTAATGTGTAGGTGGAAAAGATAATGAAAGGAATTACACCAGACGCTTTCGCGGGAGATTTAAATGGTTCTTGCGGGTGTGTTGATTCATTAAGAAAATGAAAAAAAATATATATTATTTGCTATACATGTATTAGTGTTCAAATTATCTAAGGAATGCAAGAATCTGTTCTATTTTCACACGAACTCATCGTTCTAAACTTAAACTTGCTTGTTGGCATTTATTTTAGTTACTCTCGCTCGCAAGTGCTGAAACACTTGTCTTGCCAATGAGGACAGAATGAAGAAAATGATGAGAAAAAAAAACAGAAACAAACATCAAACCGATCGTAAAACGTGACTCTTTAAATTCTCTTCCGTGATTTCAGAATGAGTCAAGATGCGACCTGTGCCTTCCCTTTCCGGCTTCATCACAGTCTTCCTCTTTGTTCTACGATGCTACGCATCTGGTGAGATCTTTTTCTTTTTTAATTAATGAAATTTAATTTAAATATTTTAAATAAAACGCTAATTTACTAATTTATTTTAATTAAATTTGATTTTTTTCTGTTAAAATATAGTGAATTGATTGTTTTAATATGAAAATGTAAATTTATTTATAAATTTTGTGAATAATTGTAAAATTTTAATGTTTTGCAGGACAAAACAAGGAATTAGGAATGACATTTATTCGACATCCTCAACCCTTTATAGCTCCTCTCAAGGATGATGTATTTCTTGAGTGTAATCTTAATCTAGCACCAGAGAAATTTGTATGGCGTCACAGGCCATTAGGTTCTAATAAATGGGAGCCGTTTAATCAGGCTGCAAATAGTAGCGGTAAAGCTTCTATTCTTACTGTGAATTTTGATCATAAATCAAAAGCCGGCGACTATCGATGCATCGCCTTTTACGGTGAGTTTGTCTCCTTAAAATTCTTTTTTCCGCAACCAGTATTTATTTTTTATCGCATGGAAAATTGTTTTCATATTTAAATAGTAATTTATATGAATTACATTAATTTACATAAAAAATAAAAATGGAAAAAATATTCTAATCTTCAAAAAAAGTTTTTAAAATTGAAATTGCTAATTTGTAAATCAAATTTTAATTCCATTATTTAAATCCTTTCTTTATTGAGAGATTATTGTAATTTTTCCAAGGGAAACGGAGAAGAATAAGAATTATTTTCATTTTCAGGAACGAGTGGTTTGGCATCTGATCCAGCTCGTTTGACACTAGCAACGATGGATAAGTTCTCAGATAAAAATGATGTTGAAATAAAAGTACCTGTCGGAAACACAGTGCCAATAACCTGTCCGGTCTCATATTCCGCACCCGAGCCAGATATTTTATTTTTTAAGGACAATAGACCAGTGAAAAGTGCCACATTAACAGGTGGCAAAACATTAATTATCGCAAATGCCCGTCCCTCTGATTCTGGGAAATATCATTGTACAGCGAATAATTATTTATCAGGACAATTGTATCTTAGTAATCATAATACAATTCTCACTGTTGAATCAACACAGACATCGCAGAATCCTTATTTTATCAAACAACCACAAACTGAATATAAAGTATTGAGGGGAAAGAATGTCACATTGGAATGTTTTGGAGCCGGTTATCCAGTGCCTTATGTGGAATGGTCGAAATTAGGGAAACCATTGCCTTCACAATCATCAACGTCTGCGTTAGGACTTACAATTAGTAACGTTCAACCATCCGATCAAGGTGAATATACTTGTTCCTGGAATAATGGAAGATATCCATTAAAATTGGTGATTATTTTAATTGTCGTTGAACCGCCGAGAGTGATAAAACCACCGAAGGGTTTGACTTTTGCCGAAGGCGGTGAATTGGAATTATCGTGCTCTGTTTCTGGATTACCAGAACCAACAATTGAGTGGCTGATTAATGGTGAAACTCTCACGGTTAATAATAATGTGGAAATAAGAGGTGCAACACTCTCAATTTCGTCGGTGGAAAAGAAACACGCTGGCATTGTTCAGTGTGTTGCTAGCAATGAATATGGATCACATTCGGGATATAATTTTCTTCGAGTTACACCCAAGCAACACGTTGGTGGAGCTCTTGAATCAAGACATGAATATGGAGTTCCTAGTTCTTCACATAAACACACGAGAATCGGGGGTCGAAGACGAGGAAAGGATGGCAAACGCAAAGGACCCGGTAATTACTGCACATTGATTTTTCAATTTTATTAGATAATAAAATTCATAAATGAGAATATAATAATGATTAACTACTCTTTTCAGATGTTCTTGTGCCGCCAGAACAGCCAAATGTGACAAGATTATCAGACACTTCGGTAATGGTCAGATGGTCCGTACCAGAGAACAATGGATTGGAAATTCAATTCTTTAAAGTACAATATCGTGAACTTGGACAGAGAATGAATGGAAAGCAAGCTAAATGGATGACGGCAAATACAGAAATACCGAATCATGTTCGTTCCTTTGAAGTTTCTGATTTACAACCAAATCATACATATCGTTTTCGTATTGCCGCCGTTTATTCAAACAATGACAATAAACTTAGTCCAAATTCGGTTCGATTTCATTTAAATCGAAGTACATCAATTAATAGCGATAAAATGCCAATACCATTATTTACCAATACCGAATCATTGAGTCCACATCGAATACTTCTTCTTTGGCAAAATCCTGACAGATCGGCGAATATTGATGGTTTCTATGTTTATCATCGTGCATCAACATCGGCTGGCGATTATGTTAAAACAACTGTCGAAGGAAAGAATTCAACGAGAATTGTCATTTCACATTTACAACCTGATACAACGTATGAATTTAAGGTTCAGAGTTTTTCGGTTGACGCTGCTTCTGAATTCTCTAAAATTCTCAGAGAGAAAACAAAGAAATTACCGGTTCCCGATGTGCCCGTGCAACAAGTTAAAGTTGAGAATGAACAAAAACCAGTGGAGACGCCAAGGAATTCGAATATGTACGCGATTGTTGGCGGAGTTCTTGGAGGTGCGATTCTTCTTGGAGGACTTGCCGCCATCACTGTCGCTTATAAGAAGAGGAAATTTAAGCAAAGTCGCGATTCTTCCCAAGATCAAGGTACTCAGGCTTTTTATTATCCTTTTTTTAAATAATTTTTCTTTTGATTGAGAAATTTATTATTTTTTAATAATTTTTAATTAAATTTTTTTCTTTATTATTTATTTTAATCTCTACAATATACGCATATTATTAATTAAATGTAATTATGAAATTGAAATATTTTTTATATTTTATTTAATTAATTTGAATTTATCATTTTCAGGTTTAAAAGAGATGAAAGGAGGAAGTATGGGCTTTGGGAATGCGGAGGACTTCCACTTTCATTTCTTTCAAAAAAATTCTAAATTTTTTATTTCTAATAATGTACGTTTATATTGTGTAAATTAATGTTAATCTATTTCTATATTGTTGTAGCGAAACCAATAACGAATGGACGTGTGATGAATGGAGGCATAACCGACTCGAAGATAAACATAACGTCAAATCCATTGGCCGGTCTCGATCCAGTTGACGATGCGCATCAGCCCAAGGTCAGTACGCGCGAATCTTGCAATCGATGCTTTCAATTATCTGGAGAAAGACTTGACAAGACGGCGGCTCGCTCAATATTAACATTGGGAAATAATTCTTCTTCAACAAGAAATCCAATCATTCTCAACGGCCGTCATTTGTCAATTTCTCCAAGAGTTTGCCCCACGTTAACGCCACGGTTTAAAAAAAGACATCCGTTGCATTAGCTAAGGGGTCCGCCTCTTGTTTAATATTATTGCCTCTTCTATTTTATATAAAAAAAAAATGCCTCTGCCTCCGCCTCTCTGTGCACTCTCTCTGGAGCCGCTTTTCTTTTGTTTTTTTCCGAACACCACATACGTACGTTACCCACACGCTCTAGATCTGAAAGAAGCGAACGAACACGCATGTTTCTAAACAGAGCGGTCATCAGTCATCAATGGAAATGGCCTCGTTTCTAAACGGGCAGAACAACAACAGCAACCTCCATCACAATGTGGAAACAACAACCGGGTCAACCGTCAACTCGATGCTCAAGGAATCCGCCCTTCATCATGGACCACCAGTGCCACTCGATCAACACCTGTGAATCGTGATCATCATCATCTTCATCATCATCCCAAAACTACCACACTTCATCCACCACTTTATTTATTCGATGAACATCGTCAACGAGAATCAGAGGAAAAAAGGTTTTTTTTAGATTAAGATTCATTTTTAATTTTTTTTTTGTTTCCATAGAATTTCTCGTATGATGCCTTTTTTGCAATACGAGATTTTTACGGCCTACGAACTGAGATGTATAGATTTCTTTTTTTATATACTCTTCAGTGAACTGATAAAAAAATTACGTCCGTTTGTTGTTGACGCTTGTGGGATTACCGAGAAACAAATTTTTTTGGTTAACTTCACTTTGTGACGATTCAAAATCGTCACAGAAATTTTTATTTGATGTAAAAACAAAGTGCGTTGGCTTGAAATTTTTTCTTTGATTTTGTATCGCAAATATTAATTTCGTTTTTTTTTCTTTTAACGGAAGAAAATTATACACACTTGTTAGATTTTTTGTACTATTGATTATTATTTAACTGTTTTTAAAATAATTTTTATTAATGTTTTTCGAAACATTTTAACGTTGAATTACTTTCTTGAATCATTTTAATATTATTAAATGTAATATTAATTATTGGTTGATATTAATAAGAAAATATAGAAGTGAAAAACGGAATTTTGAATAATTGTTAATAGTAAATTAAATAAATGTAACAATTTTTTAATAATCGTGTTCGTGATTTTTATGTTGAAAAGTTTTAAAAATATCTTCGGTATTCCCACAAGCTTATGAGACAATGTTTTAAGACTTTTAGAATGGGAATTCAAAGAATTATTTAGAGTCACATGTACTCATCATCAGATTATTTTGAGACTCAATAGAAAAGTATTTTTACTTAGAAGAAAATGTTTTAAAATATTATTTAACTTAGAATTATATATTTTTAAAGAGATTTTTTTTAATATTTTCAGTGATTAAAAATTTTTTGAATTTCCATTGCAATATAATATAAATATATATATTTATATAATACATATATACATATATAAGCGAAGATTCCTTCGTAGCTCAATAAAAAGATATTGCGTTTTTAATCCTTAAAAGTTGAACTCGAAATCGCGTCATTAATCGTTCAAACGGAATTTTAATGAGACTCACTCTTTAAATGAACAAAGTGCCTTGACTGACAAATTTTTTTTAACAGCTTTGAAAAATTTTTGTTAGTATTTAATTTGTAAAATATATTTAAAAAGAATTTGATTAAATTTAATTATTTTAAATGAAACAAATTCAAAAAATTGAATTTTAGAAATTCAAAAATTTGTTTATATAGATAGTGAAAATGGAAAATTCAATTTTCGATAATTCTAATAATTATTAATGAATTTGGAAAATTCAATTTAGAAAATGAAAATTTCGTAAATCGCAATACCTATTAGTTTCTTTTTATATTATATAAAATTCGAATGTAAAATTACACGTCATGCAGGCAGCTTTTTTATTCTGAATCATAACGGTTTAGAGTGTTTTTTTTTCTTTTTTTGTTTTCTTTATAATAATTGAAGTTCTAGTTACGTAAAAAAAAGACTGGAAATACGAATCATGAAATTATTTTTAGAAATGAGAAAATTTCTGCAACCTAAACGAGCAACAATGAAATATATATATATATAAATAATTCACGCCCTAACGAACAATGAATTAGATAATTTTTTTTTTAAGCTAGTTAACAATATTCTGCCTAACGTAAAAAATTTTACTTTTTTTGACTTTATAAAAACGCTTATTATAACTAGAAGCAGAGATCCAGCCACTTATGCTAACAGTATTGTGTTCTTTTTTTTTATACTTTGCAAAAAAGAGACTATTAATTACTTTTATAGGATCTCTTAGAACTGACACGCGTACAGTAATTATTTAGAATTATTTCATATTAAAAAGAAAAAAAAAACTAGACAATAATATTTAATTAAATGAAAAGAAGCAAATAGTGAGAATCGAATTTTTCTCGTGTGTGTGAGTGATGAGAAAAAGGAATCGAGACAAGAGAGAAAGAAACGAATGAAAGACAATAAATAAACGAATGTTTATAAAGAGAGGTACGTTTTTCAAAGAAACAAAATTTAATCTATTAGACAAAAATTTTAAATAATGAAAATTGTAAATAAGTACTTATAAAATTAATTTTTAATTAGAAAAAAAAACGTTTTTTGGAACAATTTTTGGAATTGTGCTTGTCAGCAACCGTTAGTTCAAAGTGATTTAAATATTTTTATATGAATGGTGAGAAAATGAATTTTTTTTTGTAAATAGTAGAATTAATTTTTAACATTAAAGCAATGATTGTGCCTTACATCTTGCCTTGGATCATAATATTAATAGTAATTATTTATATGATCTGTCTCGTGTACTTAATATTTTTTCGATAATAAAATAATTAGAACATAATTTTTTCCATTTCACACATTTCTTCCTGTCAATTTTCATCCATTTTTGCTAAAAGTTACATTTTGTTTTTCTATTTTTTTCTTGTCTACCCAAAGAAGTAAATTTATCAGTACTTATTTCTTTTATCGAATTTTAGTTTTATTATTAAATAAATGAGTAATCAATTATTAATAATGTGATGAACAAATGTAATAAAATGTCCTAATTGATGAATTTAATTACTAATTGAATTGTTATTTTTAATTTATTCCTGATTTCGTTTTTTTTTACGTGCGGTATTTTATTTATTCCTTTAATATAATAGAAGGGACATTTTGTTATTATTTTCTTAGTAGTTATTAATATTTGTTTATTTGTTTATATTTTATTTCAGTTATTTTTTGCAAGATTTTAGTTTTCAGAGTACACAAAATCAATTTGTTAGAAATTTTTGCGGAAAATTCACAAGAAGAAGACGAGTTTGGATATTCTAATAAACAGGTGAGTGATATTATTTAAATTTATTTAACGGAATTTTAAATAATCGTAATTAAAAATATTTATTTTTATTTCAGGTTTTTAATTTTTGTTCTTGAAAATTTCCTCTATATTATCATTGGAATTACGATTAGAGCATCGATCCGAATACAAATGATTCACTTCTATTCTCGATTGATCAACTTTAATGAGGATTAGAATGATTAGATGAGTATTTTATTATAATTAGCCCACCCAAAGTGTTAAATAATAATTGAAGGTTGAAATCAGCATCTTCCCTCTCTCTCTCGTCGTTTGCGAATCCTTTAGTGATTACTATATGAATCCCCTTCTCTTTTCCTCGTGCATGAATAAACCGTTCTAAAGTGGTCAAGTTCAAATCACGATTCACACAGATTTAGTCGGCCTGTGACTATAACTCGAGTACCATCAGCGCATCCGGTTAGTTGGTTAATTTTAAAAGTATATGAACATTACTGGGAATTATCAGTTATACACGTGCGAGTGATCGTGAAACATGAAACGTCTATAGTTTCTATAAGCTTGTCTAAGACGATTCAGTATAATCATTACATTTGAAAATTATTAATTTTTCTTTTATAAAAGTTTTTTCTGTGAGCATTTTTGTTTACAGTAAATTTTTGACAATTTTATTAGATAGTTCCTTTTTGTCTCTAAAATTGAAATTTTGCGGATTACTTCGATCTTGGGTGAGATTTTGTCCATTAATATTATTTTATTATTAATTTAATTAATTAAAAATTACATGTACAATCAAAAAAGATCTCCCTCTGAGCCTTGTTTATAAATATTTTCAAAATTTTACTTTTTTTTTCAATACATAAATGATAAATTATTAGATTGATGAATTATAATTTTTTAAATTATTGTCAAACTATAGTTTAAATTTTTATTGCTTCAAAAATCGTTGAATTAATTATTTTCATCTATTGATATGTAAAATAAAATTTAAAAAAAATTATTGAGCAATTTTTACTACGTTTATTCTAATTAAAGTCGTTAAATTTTACTAATTACTTTTCAATTTTTATCATCGTGTTTTTGATTATAAATTATTTTAATTCACACGATGATACGAATCTTAATGGCTTATTAAATTAATCTTATTTGATATTGAGAAATTCGTGAAATATGATATTAATTAAAAATTGTTCAATAATAAACATAGGTAACTGAATTTACATATTAATTTATATTTTATATGAGTAATTTACATATTAACTTTTTGGTATAATTATTTTTAAGAAATATTTCGACATCTTTCAAAATTTACTTAAGAGAATACATTGAATATCTGTTCCAAAGAGGAAGTAAATCCTCGTTTAAATAACAGGCAAGAAAAGTTTTTTGTTTTTTTCAATAACTCGATTGCGTTACGAGTGAAAAATAACTTGAACAAAACAATATGAAAATTACTATCGTCATGTTATATTTAGTATTGATAAAAAATTTCTTAATTAATATTTCAATTTATAAACAAGGCTCTATGACAAAAATAGTTTACTACAAAATTATCACATTCAAAATTACTTTTTTTTTAAATTTTATTAGAAGTATAATTAGTGGCGTATAATTTTAATAAAAAAAAAAAATTATTTATTTCAATGCAGGTTTTTTATGTATTTAAATTTAAAATTATTATCTTTGAATTTGGAGCAAAATATTCTGAATCTTTTTGTCAAGAAGATAATTTTTCGTAACTTTCTTCAAAAGCGTATCAGTTTTATTCTGTTGATTATTATCGTAAATGGTATAATTTTTGCAATAAAAAAATTATAATTGTTTTCTATAAATTGAGAATTTTAGTGAGAGAGAGAAAGAGAGAGATATCTTGAATATAAACACGTGATCTATTTATTGGAACACGAGTCAATATGATCAGATGACGATTGTTTAGATGCAAACTCCAAATTTAGCAATTCAAATTTTTAAAAAATGGGCGCGATAAGCAATCAGTTAACTGGGACACAAATGAGAGGTGACAACCTCGTTTAGTATCGACATTGGCCTAAATCCATTTTCAATTGACTTCCAGTTCTAGGTGTAGAATTATATCTAGATTTTGTTTTAAATTTAAAAATCGAGAAACTTTCACTTAAAAATATATTTTTATCTGTAATTGACTCTTCATTTTTTAAGTCAAAGAAAGTATATATATGAAGATAAATTCTTTGCCACTAAGATAAATGGGAAAAAAATCTGTCTCTCGTGAATTAGATTATTAGAAGTTAAATTTAAAAAAATTTTGTAATTAAAAACAATAATTATTATTATAAATCACTTTTTCAAAAATATGTTTTAAACATATTCTTCATTTTTTAAGATAATTATTATAATTTTTATTTTTTTCAAAGTTAATTCATTAAAATTATTATGCGAGATAGCATCATCTGGACCAATTAGTCATATAGGCTGTCCACGTTCTCATAATAAATTTGCTGTTCAACTCATATTCATGTTCATTTAGACAATTACGCATTTTCTGTACGCATTTCAAATGTAAATTATCTAAAGGCACATGACCTAAAGAATCATTTTTTCAATTTAACTTATTTACTTTGAGATCAACGAACCCCTTTGTTGATGATTAACAGAATCATTAAACAGATTTCTTCTCTTTGAAACACTATTTTGGAAAAAAATGTTTTTGTATTTTAATTATTTTTAAAAAAATGTTCAAAATTTTTCATTAATTTTTTAACTTTTACTTTTCACATACATGAAAGAAAATGTTAAATGAAAAAAAGGAAATTTTAATAATAATTATCTTAAAACGTGAGCCTTTATGGTAGAAGTGATAAAAAATTCTATAAATGAAAAAAGTGTTTGTTAACAATAATTTATCTTTTGTGAAAACGTCACGAAGTACTTCTTTTTAAAGCTTTATTTTGTTTTTACACAATGAGTCGATGATTAAGTGCAAAAAAGCTGACCAAGCACGTTTTCGAGATCTCTTTTTTTCCACAACGATTTATTATACTACACAAATTTTAAACGATTATAATAGCCTCTCAGTTCAATAATATTGAATCTTGGTAATTAAAGGAACATTTCTTCTTTTTATCCATTATATTCTCCATTCTTAACGAGATATGATATTAAAATATCGTCAAATTAAATGTTTAATACATTAAATTTAATTACAGATCCAAAATGTGAAGACGCGAAAAATCTGGACCAAGACTTTTTTTTAATTCAGTCGTGACCTCGCTCTGAATTTTAACGAGTCATAAATTTTTTTTTGTTGGCAATCCGAGGATTCAAGAGTATATTGAATTTTACAAATCCGGAAATAAGATTCGAAATTAAATTTAAATAAAAATGAAAAGTATGGAAAAATTATATTTGAGAGAAAAAACAATGGAATTATATATGGGAGAATATTGAAAATTTCTAGTGAGCAATTTTAAATGACAAAATAGATGAGGCAGATGGGCTCAAGTGGTGAAGGGGCACTTGAAATGACGAGATAATGGGCTGATTGTTGTTGGGAAGGAGAAAAGAATTAATGATAGCAAACCAGTGGTTGCGGCCGCGATCATTCAATCGAAACTTTCTTGTTTCTTTGGCTTCTCTGACGCACATGTGACGTCAATCCAAGGAGCAAGAAACATCGAGGTACCCTTTTATTCCTGCTCTTCTTACTTTTCTACAACCGGTCATCTATATTTCAAACCACTTGATTCTCTCTCTAAAGGACCGCATATTCTAAATTGGTCTTGTTCATCGTCCTCGAAAACATATATTGTATTGCAAAAAACATTTCTCATCAATTTTTATATACCTGAAACAATTTTTATATTTGCAAAACTGCAAAAAAAGAGACAAATAAGATTTGTCTCGAGAACAAGTTTAACGATTCTACCTGAATCGAATCGTAAAAATATTATACGAGAATTAAACATCAAATTTTCAATCAAACATAACCTATAAATTGTTAACATGCAGCTTATTTATACTTTATAATTTTTATCGACTAACCTTTGTTATCCTTTTTATAAAGATGTTTTGCTCCAAATAAATATTTTTCTTCAATTTAAAACTAGATGTCACTAAAACTTTTTATATACCACTAAAATTTCAACTATTTTGATTATTTATCTTCTTTACATATGTCCAAAGTTGCACGTGGTTCCGGTAACATGATATATACTTGTCACATTTATTTACATTCTTTTATCTCTCTCAGTTACAGACGAATTTACCGGAAGTTCCCTCTTTAGGAATCATGGGAAAATACCTGTTGATTTATGGCGCGAAAAATCTACGCAGTTTCAATCTCGACCCCAACTTTTTGATAACGCTACTTGCGGAGGAAAAACGGAAATAATATTGACAAGATAATCCTCACGTCATTGAAGGTTTTTATCAGCATGTGAGAACATTTATCGAATACGAATTTATAAAGATAAAAAAAAAAAACCTCGTGAAATTACAAGTGAGAAGACAAAGTTTAACTGATTTATCCACGCAGTGTTTTTCCAGTATCATTTTTTGACAGTTAACGAAAAGTTAGAAGAGATGCTAACGAAAGTTTATTTTGTGAAAAATTGTTTGAAAAGATTGTGCAAAAAAAAAGAAGAAAATATCCTAATCGACAGTGCTTGAGCGCTGTTACGAGTCGATTTGTTGCCCGTTAAAGAGAGGTTGGAGCAGCTGGCTTGCGTCTATCGAAGAGGTAGCAAAGCAGAAATTTCAGGACACCTGTATTAATCCGGATACACGAATATACGCACATCTATTACAAAGGAAAAATTTCATCCTCGACCTTATCCTCCTTGTGGTATTGTAAAAACAATTGTAAATGAACAAAAAGAAGTATTTCGAAGATAAAGGTAGAAAGGTGAGTTTTTTGTCATCTCACACATCTTTTTATTTGCACTTTTTTCGTCTTTCGTTTACGTATTGTCTTGGTCATGGTTCTGAAATATTTAAAAACTGCTATTATGGAAATTAATTCCATATATCTTTAAATGATTTTTTTTCGAAATAATTAGAAAATTTTACTTTTAACTGAATATGAAGATTTGTTGTCAAACATTTGTCATTGACCTTTACCAAAAGAAAATATATTTAAATCAAATGTTTTTATATTTGAATTTGAAGATTAAAATTATTCGCTTGTTTAAAAGTTAATATTTGTTAAAATTGCAGTATTAGAATAATTATTTTGCTCTTTTTTTTAATTCAAAGTAGGTCAAAAGTTCAATGACATTTATTTGAGGTTAGAATTTCGTGACATAGTTATTTATTCATTTTTTGCTAATATCAAGGATATAGAAATATAAACGGAAATATTTTATTTAAATCTTAAATATTTTAATTGTATACTTTTTGATGATATTGATTTCATCTTATTAGAATTATAAATCAATTTATTATAAATATTTTATTTTAAATAAGTTTTCGTTTTTAATAAATAATATATAAATTATTAAATTATGCTCATTGTTTTATTTGGTTTTTTTAAAAGATGTAAACGAATTGTTGGAATTTTTGCCTTTCAATGAAGTTGATTCTTTAACTACGAAAGCAATAAAAAATATATGCATTATAGTATTATCGATAACACAGGTGCTTTGCAAAACTAATTCATGAAATAGTTAACAATTCAATTTTACAGACATTTTCTAACTTTTAGTTATGAAGTCCAAAAAAATAGAAAAAAATTCAATTTATTTTTTATTTATTGGAATTTTTCAATTTATTGTCTAATTTACTGAAGTGGAATTTTATTATTATTTTTTTACGTATAAATGCACTTAATTGACTAGTGTCCTTAGAAGATAAGATTATTTAAACTGTCTTAAAGTTTTTAATTGTTCTTATTTCACTTTGACCTATTTTAAAGTGTTTTTACTCAAAAGTATTTTTTTCTTTAAGAATAAAATATATTCTACAACTTGTGAGTGCTTCGAAATATTCTTTATTTACATCATTTATATATTATATTTATTAATTTCTATAATTATATTTTTTTATGTTTCTCTACATAATCGAAAACTTTCTGTAAATAATGAAGAAATAGTTTAAAAATTTGTTTTTAATTTCAGGACAAATCAAACGAAATGGTAGATCCAGTAGAAGAGGCTAATGAAAAATACGACGAATTTGATATAATAAAGATGCCGATTGCAAGAACTTTGAGCAAAAGTCCATTGAGTGACGAAGGAATTGAGACGGATTCCGAAAGAAAGCGATCTGTTATGGGACGATGTTGGAGTTTTGATTCAACAGTACCAAGCGATGAGGATCTTTCGCAAAGTGATCAGCACAACAGAAAACAGAAACTGCAAGTTACGAGATGTTGCAGTTCTGATAGTGCAGTTCTTAGCGATGACGACCAGTTGAAAGGTAAATATTGTTTATTTTTGTTTGACTATCATGTTAAAAATTTATTTAAATTTTTATTTTTAGGCTGGGGAAATACAATTTTGACAGACAATGTGGATTATGAGCCGAATGAAGGAAGACCAAGATATTGGCGAACACCGAGTGTCGTTGTAAGCGATTATTCGGATTATTCTTTTATTGACGAGAGATTTGAGAGGAGTGATCCTGATTTGGAAAAATTCTGTGGACTCAGTGGAACTCCAAGTCAAGCGAGCAGTTGCTCATGTCTCGATTGCGATGAAATTCGTGAATTTCAAGAAGACAATCATCTCCTCAAAGTTTGTCGCGATCGTCGTCATTCTGATTCCTGTTGCCTTTGCATTAGTCCCACTGCCATTTCGTCAACGAGGTAAAATAATAATATACACCATTAAAAGGGTATTTCATAAAAAATTTTCTTTTTAATTGACTATTCGTTTTGTTTAATAATGAAAAATAACGTGTCGTTATCATTCGAGGCTATTGATCGTGCAATAAATTGAACGTAAATATTTTGCAAATTCAATGTCTGGGTCGCTTTGAATTTAAACTCATTCATTGTATGTTGAGCAGTGGCTTTTTATAAACTCAATTAACATATAGTACACTTTATAATGAATAGAAAGGAATAAAAATGGATGAAAAAAATGTCACGGAAGTAATACAATTTTTTGTTTACAAAAAAAAATGTAGGAAGAATTATAGTTTATAAAAATAAATAATTGCGTGATATTATTTTTTTTTTAGAAATATTTCGCTTCCGTTTTTTTAATTCAATTTTGATTAACGAAAAAAAAATAATAATTCTATTTGAAGAATTATTCCTTTGGGGGAAAAACAATCTTTTTAAAATATTTTTGTATGTTGTGATTAACTGGAAATTAAACATTATACTAGATAGTGGAAAATGTTTTTTTAAAAATTAATGTGAAATAGGAGCGGAAAGATATCCTGATAAGCTATGTGTGTTGGCGGAACTGAGAGTGATAATAGTAAATTGAAGAGTGTGCCCTCGTATGAGATTTGCGTTTTTTACGATAGTCCCGGCCTTCGCACCAAGGGAATCGAGTTGATGTAAAATAAAAGAAATGATCCGCGTACATAGAAATGACTTACGTCAATGGCTTATATTAAAATCGTATCTCCATTTATGGAGAAATTTCAGTCCACTCTTTCTCTTCCGAAAATGAATTAATTTACATTTATAAATTAGTAGAAAAATTACACTTCATTAACTAAAAATTAAAATTGTAAAGTGAATCAACAATTACAGTAAATTCGGTTACCAGTTTAATTATTAGTGTAAACTTTTGTTGTGCATAATTATTTTACTTCAGCAATTAAAATATTTTTTATATAATTATAGTCAATATATTTTGTAATTATTTTTGCAGAAATCTTCATGAGAATGGAACGAGAAGAAATTCCTGTTTGGGTTCCTCAAATCCGTACTTTACAAAGTTGCAAGAAGAAAATCATGATTCGCATTGTGAACATTCAGTTTCAACGGAACACGAGAAAAATTCTGCTATTTTACTAAATATCCCTCCAGTTCGAAAAATATCAGATTGTTCGACAAATTCGAGTTTGAGTGGAGATGAATTCGAGGTAACTGAACTTCAGCCAGTAAAACCTTCCAAGGTGAGTAATATTTTCATTTTCAATTATAATAATAATGATTTTCTGCTTTGAGTTGCCATCTATTGAGATAGTTGTGAATTCTTTATTTTGTTCTTCACACTGATAATTTAGTTATTTGCTTTTTATAAAATAATACTGAAAATATGCAATTTCAAAAAAAAAAAAAAATTGAGTTTGGAGTTTTTAAAATATTTGATTTGTCTTTTTGGCAAAAAAATTTTTTTTTTTTTTTTTGTAAAGAAATAAAAAAAAAAGGTTATTTTTCTTTCTATTATTTTTATTTTTTATTCACTTTAAAATTAAAAAATTGTATTATCTATCAATCTTTTTTGAAGAAAAAAAAAATTCAAATCTTTGTCAATATTTTCTTAACTAAAAAAATAAGATAAATTGATTGGCAACGTAGATAAAATAATAATGAAGGAAATTAAAAGAAGCAAAAAAACTGAATAAGCAAACAGAAATATTTCGTTATAATGTTACGGTGACGTCTTTAATTGAGTCAATTCAGATTCTTACGTCAAATTCGAATGGGATAATTAAGAGAGATTTTATAATAGTCTTTAAAAAAATAGAATTTTTGTTTAAGAAAATTGGCCGCAGAGTGTCCAACAAGAATTTATTTTTGATCACTGAAATAAATCATCTTGTTTGGTAATATTTTAAGAGTTAGGGAAAAATAATTTCGGTTTTCTCTCAATATTTTGAGATATATTTTTTTTTTTTAAATTAAATTGTCATATATATCGTAAAATATGGGATTAAGAGAAAGGCAAAATTTCGCAACAAGGTACGATATTCTAGATATAGAACATCCGCTTGCCAGAAGGCAACTGGAGTTATAAATTATGCTTCAAGAATTTTCGTTCTGTTTTTTTCGTTCAGAGATTTCGATGTTAATTCTAATTCTTCTTGTAATCTCTATCTCAAATTATTTTTGAAATTAATTTTCAACATTCTACTTTCTCTTATTCTTTCTAGTAGGATATACTCGATTGATAATGATGAAACTTTTTTTTACTTTTTGATCCTGTTTTTAATTAATTTTCTTTTCTTTTACATTACTGTTTTTAATTTTATTATGTTTTTTAAATTAATTTTTTTTAGTTTTTTTGTTTGTTTGTTTTACTTTTATGTTCACTTGCCTCGGGAGTAATTATTTATCTTGTATTTATCAAAATATTATGTCATTTAAGAATTCATTATTATTAAAAATTTCTAATAAAAAATTCATGAGATTCAAATGTCATGATGAGTTGTAGATTTAAAAGTTATATCAATATTTCTGTGAAAATTATCATCGAAATTTGGTAGATTATTCATTGAAATTTGCTTTACTCGTTCAGGTAAATATGAGTCATGAAAATGAACATTAAAGCATTTTTGTCATAAGATGAAGATTTATATTGCAAGCTATGACGTCAGAAATCAAGATGTTACGTTCAAGTTGAATGAACTCTAAGTACCATTCTTGGAGTTTAAGTTTCTTCATCTTGGACTTGTCAGAACTTCGTTACTTGTTAGGTTTTTGCAAAATTTATTGCAAATCAATATAAAGTACTAAACATTTTTTTCTCCCTTTTAAGAAAAATAATTTAAGCACAAATAGCGATAAGCAAAATTGAATTCAATTTCTACTTTAAGAAATGATTTTTGTTTGCATTTTCTATTTATTCATTATGAATCAACTAAAATAAAAGTTTTCTGTGATACGAAATATTAAATCGAATTCCTAGGTACAAATTGGACAGGAAAAAAATTCTAAAAATGAAAAAGAAAAATTGAAATTTCAAGAAGAAAAAAATAGCAAAATTTCACAATTTTCGAGAAATGAAAGTGTGGTTGTAATTATTATTAATTTGAAAAAAATGAAAGTATTTGGAATGGTTCACGTAATTGAAGATAATGTACAGAATTTTGTCGTGTAAAAAAAAATGTTTGACTTAAATTAAAAAAGATTCTCGTCAAAAACTTTCACACCTGCAACGCTAATTGAAACATTCGTTAAATTCAATTTTAACGAAAGGCATATTTTTTTTTAAGAAATAAAATCAGTACAAACAAGTCTGACAGAAACGAACAATATTATGTGTACCGTGTTCATAAAAATGTAGGGGAGCAAATTCTGAGCAAGTCTCTTAAGTAATGACCATCCTCGAGCCAGTCAGTCACTCAGTCAGTCACTCTCGGTAATTCACTTCGCTCTTGGATTCTGCTTTCTTTATTCGGTCATAGAATCTCGATATGAGATTTATAGAAAACATTTATGGTTTCGCGATTTAATGCGATTTTGTATTATTATCGAAAGAAAGAGGAGTGAGAGTTTGTCAATTTTTTTTATATTCACATCATGCTTGTACAAAACATTGTTCAATATTCCGCCCGGTGAAATTTTCTATGATTTTAAATCGTAAAAATTGTTCAAAAACTATAAAAAATAAATACAAAAATATATTTTTTCCAAGTAAATAATAAATTATTAAATAAAATAAAAGAATGTTTAGTAAATTAAAAATAGTATAAATATTCACGCTTTTATTTTTTTACCTCATTTGAACAATTTTTTCTAATTAAAAACTAAAGATAAAAGGAAACATTTGAAAAGTGATTTGGAAGAAGTATGGTGTTTTTTTTTACACTCGACGTTGAATTTTAGTTGACATTACAATCCCAAATTTGTGACACTGCGAACTATATAGTACGAGTTTGCAAAATCGTTATCCTTTTTCGGTCCGATGGCCAAGGAACATTGGATTTTTATGACGTCCAATCGTTTTATTTGTTTGTATACATATACAATGCTCGCCGATTGCATGTTTATATCTCATTAATGAAATTGCCATCAAATTGTCCAAATGAATTTTGGAACCAGGAAGAAATTTTAATTATTCTTTTTAAAATCTTTTTCCTTTAGTCGTTAATAAACAAAAAACAATAGTGTGTTGACGAGATTTTTTAATTGTTCATAAAAAACATTTTTTTTCTTGTTTTTAATGTTTTAACGATCTCAGTCATTTGGGAGAATGGATTTTAAGTGTCTGTGAATGCATTAAATTTTCACGTTGGATGTATAAAAAGAAATTGCCTCCGGTTGACTTGAATAAAGAGTGCAATCAAGTTACTGTCAAATTTGTACAACATCTTTTTTAAGTACTTCGACTCGATTCTGCAAAAATTTCATTCAAGTAAATTAAAAAAAATCGAATTATTTATAATATATAGTAAATGTACTCTTTAAAAAGAGAAAATAAAATCGAGTCAATTTTTTCTCTTCCTGTGAGAAAGGTACATATCTGCTTGCTAACTTGAGATTATGGGTAAAAATTTTTTTAGGGGGGAAAATAAACGCGCGTAAGTAACCAATAGAGAAAGTCGCTTTAGTTCACTTTTGTTAGTTGAAACGCAATCAAGTCTACCTTGTTCAAATAGAGAAATATAATAGTTTTCAATTTTATTTATTTGAAAAATTTCGAATTATTTTTCTTAAAAAAATTTTTTTTAAATTGATTTTAAAATACGTAAATTTTGATACATTTGTGAATAAAAAAATCGTGAAGTGTAAAATTCAACAAATCAGTGATTATAAATATAACGATAAAGCTGAGATGAATTTTTAACTGAAACATGAGAATTTAGAATTTACAATATTGTCAGGAAAAATATTAAAGATCTGATCTTTTAAGAAATAATCTCAAAATTGCCTTCTATCTTCATTTTATCTCACATTTGATAACAAAAAGTTTGCGAAAAATTCGATTTTAATTAAAAACGTTGAATGATTTTTTTCAATTATGAATTTTATTTTTATTAAATAATTATTCAGAATCACAAGAGCAAAAAATAAATTTTCATCAAGTGAAAAAAAATTACAACTCGTTTTATAGTGAAGTGAAAAATAAAAAATTTTTGCCGAGAAGAAGCATAAAAATAAACAAAATACAAAGATGAACAATTACAACGATTATATAATCGGAAATAAACGAGAAAATTTTCAGCACGCACGTACTTTTTGAAAAATTAACCTAAAATTGATAATATTAAAATTTAATTGTTGAACATATTGAAAAAATTGGAATTTTTGTTTTTCAAGAATTTTTGAGAAATATTTTTCTCTCTGATTTAAAAAAAATGATGGATACTGAGGATAAAGAAGTAAATTCACGATGCTCTAAAATGACGCAGAATCCAACAACGCCAACGTCTCCGTGTTTAAATCTAATGGAGCAACTTCTCTTGGCAAAGATTGAGAGACAATCAGTTTCGGAAAATCAAGACGATAATCTTCATCTTCTTACGAAAAAAAAATCACTCCTACTGAGAACTGATTCAATGGACAGTCAAACAAGTACGAGTACATTTGGCTCAATCATCTCTAATGAATCAGCATCTTTCAGTCGATATTGCAAGTGTGATGATTGTCTTTTGGGAATTGTTGACAAATATCAACAAAATTCATCATCAATCGGAAGAAAAAAGGTAAATTAACACGCAGAATTAGATAACTGTTTTTTTTAATTTAAAAATCCTAACTGAATATTGAGAAGAACTTATGTTTTGTCAAAAAGAAAAAAAATTGTGAAATTTTGGAATTTTTATCTCCTGTCCAATTACAGTAGTTTTCTTTTTTGCATAAAATGTTCATTTCTTTTTTCTTTAACTTTACGTCGAATGTAAAATTGACTTCAAGTTATTAATTTATTTTCAATGGAAATTTTTATTTTTAGAATATTTTATACGATTCTGTTACAAAATTCAATTTTGAAATAGATTCATGATTCATAATCCAATTTTGATTCTGATATTTGAGATACTGCAGGGAAAATTTATTGAATTTAGAGAAAGATAAAAAAAACGAATTAACAAAATTCTATAGAATTTTATTAATTTTTTTGGATAATTTTTTTTGCCTGTTTTTGCTTCTATTGTATTTATGTTTTTTTCTTATTATATGAAAATAATTGATTTGCAATAATTTGATAAATAATGGACCTTGAAAAGTGTGAGAAAAAATGTTTATGAACTTAATTTTCTTTTTTATATTGATTCAGTCATGATGTTCATGCGAATCATGACTGCAGGCCATTTAGTTCCGCTTGTTAACTCCTCTTGTCTTAATACGTGTCAATTTTATCTTGGTCGTCGATGAATCGTTTGTAGTTGGTAGATTTGTAGCATATTACAATTTAGAATTCTAAATGAAAATAAAATGTTCATTTCCTCATTGTCGAAAATTTCTTTTTTTCGTATTTTTTCACTTTGGATAATCTTCGAAATCAATATCACTTGTTTTTTTAGCTGTTTTAGGTTTAGATGAATGTTCTTATGTGAATTTGCCGTTTCCTTTCGATTTTAGTTTTATTACTCAATCCTGATATCAATTAACGAATGGTCTCGTTTTTTCTTGCCATTACGATATATATCCCACTATGTGGCTCTTTTTAGACAAGTTTCCAATTTCTAAGAATTTAGTAACTAATCCATTTTCAATCAAAGAAAAAAATAAGAAATTGCAATTTCTATTTTTTGATTCACTGAAACCAAATTTACTTTTCTAGATAAAAAAACTAGGTGGTAAATTTATTTACTTTTTTTAATTTCTAATTTTATGAAAAATATATTAATCAAAGGAAAAAAAAACTCTAGCTGCGGACAATTTGAAAGCTTTATGTGAAAAACGTGATTTTTGTATGAAAAAGATTTAAGTCCTACTTGGAGAAATATTGAGATTATGGCAGCACGTGGCGATTGTGTGAAGATACTTTTACATTTATGTAATGAGTGACAAGAAAAGATTTTACACGTGCGTTGGGTTTGTATTTTTTTTTTTTTTTTTTTAAACGACAATTTCGATTTGTCTCAAATGTAAATTCATATCGAATCAGTGACATGGATCATTTTTCTTGGCATCAATTGCATCTCGTTTCGAGCGACTGCAAAAAAATTAAAATTTATATTTGTAAATTGACTTCAATCCAGAATATTATACTTGCATAATATCATTTTTTCCTGAATATTGCTTCTTATCTCTTTTTTTCTCTTTCATTTATTTTTATTTGGTTTTATTTCTTCTTTTTCGTTTCTCATAATTTTGCGTCTCTTCTTCCTTTTTTTGATTTTTGTGGTTTGAAATGAGTCACATATTTTATTAGAATACACTAAAACGTCATTGCATTTTATCGCAAGTGGCGGTAATTTTTTTTCTTTTTTTTTTTTGAATATAAAAAGAACACGAGGACGGATGACACTCGTTTTCTAATTGTTTGGCATAAATGAAATGAGCTGACAGTATTTAGTGGCATATTTTTCTAGTTAATACAATGCCTATTCAGGAATTACACGCAGGAGTCATTAAGAATGTGAAATAACCTCGAATCGAATAAAACTGATACGACAGAAAAAAAAACAATCTGTCTTCTTTGAAAAACTCGGGAATATCAAATGTCGTCTTTTGCTTTTTCCTTGCACGTAGTAAGCATTAACTTATGTCGCATTTTTAGTAGAAGGAAACTTGATGCCCACCTCAGAGCTCTAAAGTGTATAAAATTACTACACTTTTATATGGTAATGGCGATTTTTACAAATTAATTTTACGATTATTGCTCATTTTCTTTTATTCTTTTTATCCATTTTAATAAGTTAATCTCTCAATTTTGTGAAACCAGTTTCATATTGTAAATAGAATATTGAGATTTTATTTTTATCTTCAAATTCATTTTCTATTATTTTTTGCTTAGTTGGGAAAAATGTTTAATTTCATCATTATAATTATTATTTTTAAATACATGTTTAAAAATAATGTTTCAATTTATTCACTTTTTTTTGTTGTTTGTACGTTAGGGTTTGCAGATTTTTACTCTGTTATTTTTACAATTTGTTTAAAAATACTTTTCAAGTTGTAGAATGATTGTCAAGGAAATTGAATTCAGAATATTGTGACCTTCTTAAGGTTTCGGGACTGGAGTTTACTTTTCTTATTTAAATAAAAAAGGCAGAAATTAACATAGAGTATGCCAGCGCCTTGAACTGACTACAATTTTTTTTTCTTCAGGACCTTTTATATTTTTACTTTTAATTTTAATTAACTGTACAAAAGTGTTTTTCTTTGATTTTTAAATTCTTTTTTATTTATCATTATTTTTTTTTGTCGTTTGAGTTAAATTAAAAAAAATTTATTATTCATTGTTTTTAATATTATAATAAAAAAATTTTCAATTAATCTTAACTAAAAAATAAGACCTTCTCATTTTTATGAGAATGTAATAATTAATCATTGTTGTTTATCATTGCGTTCTTATTTACTTTCGTTAAAAATTTTTTGCATTTCTCGTAAGTTTCACGAAGTTTTTATAAAATAATTCACAAAATGTTTGTCTATTTTCATGATCAAACTTAAAAACATTGAAGTAAATCACTATAAATAATAATTTATTCGTTATATGAATTATTTTGTTATTTACGATTAATGTTTCTTAATCAGGGAGGGAGAGAGATATTTTATTAATAGTCAATTATGAATTGACGCCATAAATGCAGTTAAGAAACTCGCAAGACTTGTGCGTTTTTAATTTCGAAACATTATAATAACGGACGCAATTTACGTGTGAAATAATCGAAAAACATGAATTAAAACACAAGCCACTGAAAATTATAATTGCAAAAAAGATTAATTCACTTTTTTTTCTAGTTAAAAATTTTAATAATAATTATTCAGTCGCAATTTTTTTCTCTTCTTTTTTTAATGACTTTATTTTTGTTATCTTTTATTGTATATAGTTTCTTTTGTTAAAAAAGATTGATTCTTGTTAAGGCACGAATTTTGATTATGTAATCGTAACATTAAAAAAAGTGGAAGTCAAATAAATTATTGTGAAAGGTTCATAAATATAATTTAACGAAAATTCTCTTTGTGACATAAATTCGTGTGATGGAATAAAAATGTAATTATAAAAAAAAAAAAACGCCTGCAGGTTGTCTGCATCTATTTAAAATATGTGCGTAAGCAGTCTTATTGTCGAATTACAAAATAAAAGTTTTTCATTTAAATTTTAAGTGAAAGCTGTACGCCAGAACCGTATAAATAATTCGCTCTCATTTTTATTTTATTTCTGTCCGGAAACAGCAAATATACGTAAATGTCGCGAAAATATTTATTAATTTTTTTTCACCATATTTTTTATTTAATTTGAAAAAATTTTCAATTTTGTAATTTATATTAGAGTTTTAGTTAATTTTTTTTTCAATATTTTATAATAATTTTTTTGAAAATTAGAGAGTTTTCTACAGAAAGTACTTTGAAAATTAAAATTAAAAAAATGTTTTTGTTTTAATAATAAAATGAAAGTGAAATTTAATTTTTTGAAATGAATCGGGATATATTTATTCATTTATTCTTGAATGAAGGATTTTTTTTAATTTGTATAATTATATCGGCGTTATTTTTTTCTGTTTTTTTTTAATGTATACGATTTATACACATCTTTATTCACGCTCATCGAGTGAAATAATTATTATAATCGATTTAGATCATCGCGTACGCGTATCGCAATGAGGCGAATGTGAATTGACGGTCGTCGGCTAATAACGTATGTATGTACGTTAATTAGTTGGCTACCAATGACGCATTTACATCGGGGGAACAATCGCGCCGTCTCTTTTATACAACTCGTAAACGTTCAGAAACACCACCACTTTCGCAACATCGTATTCAGATGATCAAAAGTCAATTCATCCCACTGTCGATTCAGTATTTCCAAGGCATCCTCGGTATTAAAAGCTCCTCCTGAGTGACACGTTTTTCCCCTCTTAAAATTTACTAGTTTTTTAAAACATTTCTTAACAAAAATTTGCGAATACTGCTGAGTGTCTAAAGTGAATAATTTCAATTTTTTAATCCTAAAATTGAAATTTTTTCAGAAAAAAATAACAAAATTTAAAAAATATATATCTAAAAGCAAGAAAAAATCCTTTTTTAAAAAAGGAATAGTCATTGTGAGAATGTGAAAAAAGAACGGGATTTGCAGTTTCTTTTTTCAGAAAGATTGAAAAGTATCGAGGAAGATAAAAGTAAAAAAAAACAGAATGAAAACGTCAAAGCAAGATGGGAATATATTAATATTTTCTACGTAATAGTTGAACAGTCACGAGGAAAATGGCGCCTGTAAATTAAAGTTGTCTGGATTTTAATAACAAAAATTTGATTTCGATTTTGTTCTTTCACATTCATTAATCTGTAAATGGATCCGAGAAGGTATTAATCGAAAATGAAGAAATAGTTTCAGATTTTCCGAAAAGTAGAACTTCTTTCGGAATAATTAAGAAATTGAAATATCAGAAGAGAATTAAATGAAATAATACAAAAATGAGAAATAAAAAATTAAAATTCAATATTGTGCATTATTGAACGAAAAGAAATGACGACTGCATTAATTTCTGTTGTTTCAATAAATTAAGAACGTATTTTCAAAAAGTGACAAGGATAATGAGAGCGTTATTACTGTGAGCACTGAGAGTGCGATTTGACGAGACAGTAAAAAAAAGAAAAAAAAAAAGATTATGAACGTTTTCTTTTTTTTTTTTGCAAGAGACCAGGTGTGGAAACGAAACACGTCGTGTGAGGTCAAGAGCGATTAAAAAGTGGCACACACGCTTTCCATCCTCGACGAGGAGGAGCACAAGAAGAAGAAGAAGGCTCGAGAACGTGGGTGAAGTTTAGTTCCTCGATGTCAATTCGTTCGGGCACAAGTAATTTTTCAACAAATTCATCCAAAACGATTAATTTGTCGTTTTTTCAATAAAAAATCTATATAAAAAACTTTTTCCTCCCACTGGAATAAATAATTAAATATTATATTGAATTTCTAACTAATAATAAATTTCAAAGGATTTTAAAAAGTTTACAACCAACGAAAAAGTAGGGGGAAAAATTGCAAACAAAATGCAGAAAACTTTTGATCATGTGATACCGACGATCATTTGTACGCGGGTGAATTTCGGCGAAAATGGTTTGCACACGGATGAAATTGAGTGCGAGCGGAAGTCGAAGAACAAAAGAATTGCGAGATCACGATCGCGAAGAAATTCGAGACGATTGTCAATTAATTTGGCGCGATCGTCATCATCATCGAGAAGTCCCTCGCCATTGGCAAATGTTAGTGGCACGAAATTTCGATCATCCACGGACGATTTGAAACGCGCTGAAGTACAACAGGAAGCGGATGTGAACGTTCCATTTAGTCCCGGTTATCGGGAATATCTTCAGTTATTGAATGTACCATCATCCGGTTATGCGCAAAATTTAGAATGGAGCGAAAATAGTGGCGATGATCTCAGCTCTGAATGGGATTCTGATCAATCAGCAAGATCATTGGATATTCGAAACGTCGATGACAATATAAACTCGAAGGTAAATTCAATGCGTGGGATTTTTTTTATCGTTTTGATCTTCTACAATTTTTATACGAAATTTACAGAAGTTTTTTTTTTTTTTAATTGAAGTTGATCGTAATTATTGCATTGTATGATAATTTTCTTTTAATGTTTGTTTGCAAATTTAAATCGTACCCGTTTAATATGTTATCAAGTATATTTTAAAAATAGAATTTACAACTCGATGCCTCGTTTGAAATGATAAGAAATAAAAAATAATTTTTACAGTAAAAAAAAACGACTGTGGAACTTTAGTTTTATTTGTTTTTTTATCAAGGTCCAAGTTCAAGTCTAATTCAAAGGTAAAGGAACGAATAATTATGTCACAATTCCATTATCTATTTGAACTTTGACGATTATTATTATTACACAGTCATTATTATCAATACGCTTATAAAGGCTGCATAAAAATTTTAATTTTAGTGGAAAGGTTTTTCAACTTCATTTATATATAAATAACCGCGAATGATTATAAATGTTAAAACTTAAGATTAATTAATTTTGCTGATAATAATTTAATGAATGGAAAGTTTAAAAAATGATAAAATAAATTAATTACCTTCATTAATAATTATTATTTACGAAAATATTTGAAAGAAAAATTGATTTAGGTGAAAAAATAATAAAAATAATTTTCCTATTTTAGGGAATTTTGAAACCTTTACCCATAATAAAGAATTCTACTGTATTTTTAAATTAATTTTTGTTAATAATTGCTTAAAATTTTATTAATATATTTTTATTATTAATTTGTTTCAGACTTCAGGTTGGAGAAAACTCAGAAATATTGTTCATTGGACGCCATTCTTTCAGACTTACAGAAAACAAAAATATCCATGGGTAAATTATTTATTTATTTTTCTATTGAGAATAAAATTAATAATTATTCTTTTGAGATCGTTAATTTTCCATGCGTGTGAGGAAATAATTTTGAAATTTTTATATAATAGATTGTTATTTATTTTGAAACAGGTCCAATTGACCGGTCATCAAGGAAATTTTAAAGCTGGACCAACTCCAGGAACTATTTTAAAGAAACTGTGTCCCCAAGAGGAGGCGTGCTTTCGTTTATTAATGCACGACATTTTGAGACCTTATGTACCTGAATTTAAAGGAGTTCTGGACGTTCGAGAGGCGGAAGAAAGAAATCAACAAGAAGTTGATTCAATGATGAGGGAAGGTGAAAGTGAAGCAGATAAAAGAACAGTTATCTCTTCGTACCTTCAGCTTCAAGATCTTTTGGGCGATTTTGAGGAACCTTGCGTTATGGATTGCAAAGTTGGCGTACGAACCTATTTGGAATCCGAACTTGCTAAAGCCAAAGAACGACCCAAGGTGAGATTTTAATAACGTTTAAAAAAAAATCGTAATTATATTTTCACCATTGTGTGAAAATTCGATTTTCAGTTGAAAATAATTTCGATTTGGAGGATAAATTTTGAATCATAACAAGTAAATTGATAATAAAAATGTTGATATTACAGTTGAGAAAGGACATGTACGAGAAAATGGTACAAGTTGATCCAACGGCACCGAGTGCCGAGGAGCGAAGACTTCAGGGAGTTACGAAGCCTCGATACATGGTTTGGCGAGAAACAATTTCAAGTACCGCGACTCTCGGTTTTCGAGTTGAAGGAATCAAATTAGCCCGCGGCGGTTCGACAAAAGACTTTAAAACGACACGAACTCGAGAACAGGTACTATTTTTTTTTATTTTATTTTTTTTATTAAAATGCCTACTGCTGAAAAATTTTAAAACACATCAATTTAAATTTTTTAAATATAATTTTTTTTTTAAATATTATTTGCCTTTCTTATATTAAGATTAAAAATAATGAAGGCAATTAATAATTAATCATATTTAAATAAATACAATATTGTAAACTGTAACAAAAATAATGTGTGCTAGTAATTTATACAAATTTAATAGAGTGTAATTAATTTCCAGGTAACCGAAACGATAAAGCGATTTGTGAATGGTTATCCACACGCAGTTCAAAAGTATCTTCAACGATTAAAAGCAATTCGCGCGACACTAAAGGCATCGCCATTTTTCGCCTCCCACGAAGTTGTGGGATCGAGTCTTCTTTTCGTTCATGACACGCGTAATGCCGGGATTTGGATGATTGATTTCGCAAAAACATTGCCGTTGCCGCAAAATTTATTGCGAATTCATCACGACGCCGAATGGCAAGTTGGCAATCACGAGGACGGCTATTTAATTGGAATCAACAATTTAATAGACATTTTTGAAGATATCAAGAATTCCGAAACGTAAGAAAACGACTTTTTAAAAGTAAGTGATACGACACTGTGTTCAAGACTTATAGACTTCATATATGACGATGGATCAAAATTGACTTTTTTACTTTTAAGGAAAACTTGAAAAAAAAAGAAATACTAAAACTCGTCTACATAATTCGTTTGAAAAACGTACAAAAAATTTTTTCTAAAAGAAAAAATTTCTGTTAGTTTTCATTTACTCGTAAATTTATTAAAAATAAATACGAGAATTAAAAGTAAGAAAGAAAAAAAAATTAGTACGAAAAGCCAGACCAAAGACGCGGTGGCATTTTCTTGTCACCTAGAAACTGAGAATTTTGTACATTTTTAGTAATAAAAAAAGAAAAAAAGAAGAGCGTTAGACTGTAATATTAATAGTTAATTTAATTTAAAGTTCGACGTATACATAAGTTTTTATTTATATTGCGAATAACTATGAAATCATTTTTTTATGCAAGATCTTTCGTATTTTGTAATCACAACTGTAAAATCATACATTTGTAAATTACATCATCTCACACTTTGTATTCACTTTTGATCACAATCGCGTAATAAAAAAAAAAACATATTTTAATTACCGACTCTTGATATTTCTTACACTCTGTCCTTTTTTTCTTATTTAATTGTACAAATTAAAAAAAGGAAGAAAAAAAAACAACTAAAACGCAATCTCACAACTTGCGCTAACGACAGATAAAAACTGTCATTTTTTTTGTGAAAGACTAATGAGAAAAATGACGTCCGATAATCAAACCAGATCGTCAGAATAATTAAAGGAAACATTTCGGAAAATCGTTATTTGACGAAAGTAGTTCTTCCCCTCTCCATTTGAGAGAAAAATAATCCCTTAATTTTTTAATCTTTTCTTAATATAAAGATTTCTTTTTTTTAATTAGAAGATATTTTTATAATATATTTTCTTAAGTAATATCTCGATTAGAGAATATTCTCTTAGAATTACAAAAACAGGAAATATATATTCTCTCAAATGTGGAGAAAATGAATTCTCCCTATTAGGAGATAAAATGTTTGTTCTCTCAAATAGGAGAAAAATTGCAATTTCTCGTTTAAGAGAAAAATATATTCTCTCAATAAAGAGAGAAATATTTATAAATATGTTTCTCTTTCAAGATGAAAGTATTTTTTTTTTTGCTAATTTTTAAAAAATAATTAATTTTTCAATTCAAATATTCCTTTTCCAAAATTGAGATTCCTTTATATTTTTTTAAAACTCTTTAAGTTTATCTTAATTTTTTCATTAAATATACAATATCAATCGGAATGAATTTTCCGATGGTCAAATATCATTAAAGAAAATAGGAGAGAGATGTCGTTCTACATCTTTATCACTATTAATAAATAATGAAATTAAAATTTTTTATTCTTAACTTAAGAAAAAAAAATAAAGAAAACGAAAAATTAACTAACTTTAAAAATTTCCTCTCACGGTGGATACGAATTAGTTCTTGGTGGTTGTGTTTGTACAGTTTGCTGTTGATTCGTGGTTGTCTGTGTTGTTGATATCGTTGTGGGAGCAATTACACGGGCATAAACTGCAGCACCTGTTGTCTTAAGACCAGCCGCTGTTGGTATCACTTTTAAACCATGTAAAGTTTTTATATTTAATAACTGACTGGGTAAAATGATTGGCTGTTGCTGTGACGATTGAGCCTGTGGCGATTGTTTCCCGAGGATGACACCAGTAGTACCACCACCAACTCCCACACCTTTACTACCACTGGCAAGAACAATTGGCTTTCCAGCGAGTTGTGCCGTCACCATACGCACTGTCTGTCCCTGAGTTTGCTGCTGTTGTTGATGATTGCTGACAATTATTTTCGGCGGGACAGACGATGTCTGAGCCTGTGACACGACCTATTGACGAAATTTCATTTCACATAAATTTAATATATTTATATATTAATTGGAAAAAAATCCAAAGCACATGAATATTTAAAAAACAATAGTTTTTCCAATTTTTCGAAATTGAAAAGGTCCAATTTCTATTTCATAGATATTAAAAAAGTTGTTCTTAATTGAAAGAATTTCTATTTTATTTTTCATATTAGCAGATTCTCTAGTTAAAATTTTTACCTGATATTGTGTTTGAATAACTTGTTTGCCTTGTCGATTAATTTGCGTTGTATGACCAGTGGGTGTTGCTAATTTCAAGCCCTTCTGTGCAAGAAGACTCTCAACTGAAATTAATTGACCACCGCCAGCACTTGTAAGTACTTTTGCCAATATTTTTTGCTGTTGCTGCTGTTGTTGTTGTGGTGATTGTTGAATTTGAACAGCAATTGGTTTTCCACCTATTTGTGTGATAATCCTTTGCACCGGTGAATTTTGCAATTGTTGTTGATTTGCAGTGACAATTCTCTGCTGTAATTGTTGTTGTTGCTGCTGTTGTTGCTAATAATATTTTCAAAAATTATATTATATATTTTTAATTATTTTAATTAAAAAAATTATTTATTTTTATTTTTATTTTGATGAAAAATGTTTACAATAGTAAAAAATGTATAAAAATACCAATAAATTAAAATCAACATACTTTCAATTGCTGTTGCTGCTGTTGAATTTGTTGAGTCTGCCCAGAGGCAAGCGACGACTGTTTAATGAAAATAGTCTGTCCCTGAAGTCCATGGCCAGACAATAGAGATTTAATCTGTCCGGAACTTACCAATTTAATTTGCGACGAAAGCAAAGTTTTTCCAACATGTTGCTGCTGTTGTTGCTGCTGCTGCTGTGTTTTTACATTCGTAGTTTGAAGTATACTCTTCGCGCCTTGATTCGCAATAACCGTTTGCTGTTGCTGATTTTGAATTTTCGCATTTGAAAAAATTGTCGCAATATTCGGCGAAGTATTACCCGAATTAGTTGCCATTGTCGTGGAAACTTGTTGAGCCGAATGAAGTACCGAATGTCCAGATAGTCGTATTGTCTGTAGACCAGCGGAGGTTGATACCTGAATCTGATGAGGTGGGAAGTGTTGATTTGATTGCAATAGACTTTGAGATGAATTAGTCTTCACAACTGCAACATTCTTTACATTTGGATTTGGAGTGATTTTCTTGATTGGCGGTGTTGTTAATGGTGTTCTTGTCTCAACGGGAAGAGTAGTCTCACGTGGTATTATTAAACTCGAAGTTGTATTCGATGAAATTGAACTTGTCGGTGTTGTTGGCGCAGGTGTTACAACCGAAACAATCGGTGTCGATGGAATTTGCGGCGGATTTGGAGGTACAATCGTTGGCGGTTCAATTGGCGTCGGTTGCTCGAGGACAATTTTTTCCTCTGCTTTTCTTGTTTCCTTCCTAAGAAGAATAATTGTAAATATTTTTTCTCTATACTATTTGATTATTTAATTTTCAAGTTGATAATGAATTAAATTTTATAAAAGAGATTAAAAAAAACATATGATAATGAACCTGGTGATAACGGGCGCAGATTGAGCTGATTTCTTCTCCTTCTTGGGTGTTGTTTCCTTAGTGGTGTTACTCGCCTGAGTATGAGATTGATCCTTGTTGGCCGCGAGTTTCGCGCTTGATTGAAGAGATTTGTTCCTTGATGATCCACTACTACTTTTTTTATTTTTAGGCACCCCTTGGAACTGCTGATGAAACATTTCTAAAAAGAAATAACATTTATTTAATTTTCCTAAATAAATAAATGACAAGGAAATAAATATAAATAATAATTTTTATTTTACCAAATTCGGATTCAGAACGTGCTCGATGAAGGTAAAGCCATTCTTTTCTTCTGGGATAATATCGAACGCAAGGATCGGCTTCATAATGAAGTCTGTCCAATGCTCCGGAGACAACTGAATGCAAATTGCCTTCTTTGTCGTGGCTACTGTCACTTTCATCAATTTCTCGAATATATTGCGAATCTTTCAGCAATTGGCAAATATCGGCTCTCGTTCCTTCACCATTTGGAAGCCTTGCCGTTGCATCTCTCACCAGTGCTAAAATTGTGACGAAATTTGGACGATCCGCGACCAGTAAAGAATGACCTCGAGGTTTCGTTAAACCGGAACCTATGAATGAAATATTAAATAAATAAATAAAATAATTAATACCTACTAGGTAAAATTAATTTATTTGTGTTTGTATTTTTTAAAATTCCTTACCAACATTATGTTGATAAATTCCCTTTACAGGGCCAACAACAGAAGAATATCCATGCATTCGATAAGTGAAAGCTTTATGCGGAGCGGCATATCTCATTCTTTCCTGTCGACGGAATTCTTCTCGTTCCTCAAATGTCGATGGTTTAACTTTCCAATCAGTGGGATACAAGGCACGTGGTGGTTCCCATTCAGCGACAGAACTCACGAGACCTGTGTCTGTTCCCACCGATTCAGAAACAGGACTCTCCGGTCTCTGGCTGCTTGGAGTTGAACAAATACTATTATTGGCACTAACGCTCGTTTGTTGTATTTGACTTTTTGTCGAAGTTGCATTTTGAAGCAGTGCCTGCGGAGGTCCCAATTCGTCCCTTCAAGTTAATTTTAGTGTTAACTTTAGTCCTGTTTGTAAATAAATTAATAAAAAAATCATTTAGTAATTAAAATACCTGTGAAGTAGAAAACGAGCGCAAAGAGCTGAAAGTCGCATATCCGAGTCTCTTCCAGCGCCGATCCAAGCGTATATTCCGCGACCTTTATTTTCCAAATAAGGGACGAATTCTTGTTCTCCATCATTTTGTTCTGAATCTTGAGGATAAGTTAACTCGCCAGCAAGAAAACCTAAAGCCAACGGTACTAAAGAAGTCCAAGACGGTGCCAAGGAATACCTTAAGAGAAAAAAATTGTGTACAAGCAGCTTTTAAAAATAAATCAAAATTTGAATTATTAAATAAAAATATAGTAAAAAAAAAAGTATTTTTATTGTAATAATAAAAAATAATAATTTCTAACCAATCATTTAACGGTGATATGGGATTTCCCTGCCAGAGCATCACAGCTTCCTTCATTTCTGCAGTGTTCATTCGATATTCGCCTTTCGAGAGAAAAGCATCTCGCAAAAGTGAAAAGAAGCAAGCGTGTGTCTCTTGCATTAATTCAATGTCACCACCGTCAGGCAATGACAATTCATCACCACCAGTTACAGAAACCTCCTTCTCTGGCATCATCATCTCCTCAGCTTCACATCTAAACGAAAAATCGATAAAAATTTCAATTTAAAAACAAAACGAAACACAATTTTTCGCGATTCAAGGGAAATTAATTCATCCCACGAAAACTTGGAGAAAAAAAAAGGTTGAAAAACTTACTTGACTTCATTGAGAATGTCGATACCATCATCAAGTTGTATAGGTAATTGCATCATATCAATACTATCTAAATCAATTTCCTTTTTATCAACTTCATCTTCTTCTGGATCGACTCGAATGCTCTCAACTGATTGTTCAATTTTTATCCTCTCCTCATACTCATAATCTTCCACTTCTCGTTTAACTTCTACCATTGGAATCATTATCGGATGAGGTTTACTACTTTTCGGTGTTGGTGGAGTCCTACTGAAAGAATATTTAATTAAAATTATAAATAAAAAATTAAAAATTAAGTACTATATCAATTACATTTTTTTAGGCAACGGCCGTGGCTCGTAAGTTTCCATTGGTTCCGACTTGATAATCGGAAAATTTATATTTTGCTGTTCTAAATCAGCAAAATTCGAGTGTTTAATATCCTCAGTTGTGTGGGAATAATCACTATTATCAATTTCGTGCTTAATAACAGTTGTATTAATCTTTGGCACCGGTGGTATTGCGGGTGATTGTTGATCGAGTTTTATTCGTTTCTTCGAACTCGGAAGTCTAATTGGTCCTGTCGTGGTAATTTTATGTTTCGAACCAATTTGCGCTCTCTGCATTAAATCAGGAAGCGAAATACCTTGGGTATTCAATTCTGGATGATTCTAAAAAAAAAGAAAATTATTGTACACTTAAATATTTAACTGAACAAAATGATCCAAAATTGTTCAAAAAATAAATAAAACAGGAAAAATTTTATACTTACGTCTCGACGTGTTCGTCGCTTTTTGTGTGCAACAAGCATCGATCGATAAAAATCCTCCGTTTGCTCTCGCACCGAAAATCGTGGAATATATTCGGACCGATGATGAGTCGAGAATACAGGTCTAATAGTATCGTCCTCATTATCCATTTGTATGCTTCTTATTAATGGAATTTGAGATGTCATCGTGGGTCGTTTTCGTTTCTTTTGCTTCGAATTATTTAATTGAAAGTTTGGATAGTTTTCTTCATTTTCCGATGTTGAATCGTCAATGAGATTAGCATTTGCTCCGAGTTCAGTTCTCAATGCGTTCATTTCTTCCATGTAACGCAATTGCGCTTTTTCCTCGACTAAAGATTGATTTTATGTAATTAAAACATCACGTGTAACTGAAAAAATATATGTAAAGAAAATTATTACTTACCTAACGCAGGTTTTGGCCTTTTCCAATGAAGCTTGGACACTGTTTTATGTGCTGTTTGACTGAATCCTTGTTTATAGGCATTAAGTAGTAAATTTTCACGTGACTTTAATAATTTATTTGTCAATTCATAGGCGTGTTTACGTTCCTCGAATAAAGACCTTCTGTGTTGTGCTTTACGCACCAAATTACGAATTCTCCTAATGTCTGGACGAAAATAACCAGTCGAGAGATATTTATGAAAAGTGTCAAGAGGCGAGACACCGAATCTAAAATAATTAAATTATAAAAATGCAACAAATTTTATTGATTTTGTCAAATAATTTAAAAATTCTTTCTTACCTATCATTCTCTCCGTTGAAAAGCATTTTTACAGTTTTGTCTAATTCCATCTCTGCGTTACAATCTTTTGGGAATTGGGGCAAAAGATTGTATAAACTTTCCTTTTGACTTTCAGACAATGATTCTTGCCACAGTCGTGGATAATTGAACATTTCTCGAAAAATAGAAGTATGCTCGCATAAATCCTGCGGTAATTTAATTTTAATACCAGCTGCTATACACGTTTCCCATCGCTAAAAAAACATATTTATTTACATATTATAAACTAACTTAGATTTAAAAAACAATCACAATTGGTTGGAAAATTGGGAATGAATGTTAAATATTGTATTTAGAATTTGATATAAATAGTAAAAACTTGCCAATAAATCTTCATTTTCGTCGCCTTCGTCTTTATGCAAATCGTCATCGTTTTTATCGTCCTCATCATCAATAGACGAATTTCCGTCAGAAACACTCGTGACATCGTCTTCCGAATCATCGCCACTTTCTGACGAAGAACTACTATCACTACTGTTACTCGTGCTTGTATTACTTCCAGAACCCTGAGACATGTCATCGTCCTCATCTTCTTCGGCACCAGAATCCCCATTAGCTGAGCATTCGTCCACCTAAAGGCGCACATCAATTTTATTAATAAAAATTTCTACCAGCCGAGAAAGTGCAAAATGTAAAAAAATAAAAAATTTACTATACATATAATTAATTATAATAAAACGAAAAAAATATGGAAAAATTTATGTAAATAATGAAAGACAATTAAAAACAAGGATTTTAAATTAATGGAATATAGAGAAAATGATTTTTTAAATGCTTAATTGCAAAATTACCAAATATAAATAGAGTAAAACTAACCTCCATTTTGATTGATATCAAGACTTTTACTTTCTTACAATTACGAAATTAAATATGCAATGACGCACAATGTTGGCTGAAACAAATATAGAATAAGTCTTTTTTTTCCTTAATTTATGGAAAAGCGATAACAAACAACGAAATGTTAATCAATTTTTTGTAAGTGAAATCTTCTACACTTTTTATTGATCGTACATCGTACTTTGCGTATTTTAACTTTAATCCTTGCGTTTTTTACCGAATTTTACATATGCGTTCCGTGAACGTCGATGAACGACACATAAAAGCCAGCGACTGTCACCAGACACACCTGCGCTTGCGCCGTATTAAATTTTTACAATTAGGAAAATTATTCATAGTAAATATTAAGCTTAAAGTAGTTTAAGAGAATTAATTTTTATTATAGAACATTATACTAACCATAAATAAATTTTTTTTACTATTCTCTTAATATTTTAATATTTATATAAGGAGTTTAAATATGCGCGGTTCTTTGCGGCGCAAGCGCAGTTATGTCTGGTGACGGTCGCTGGCAACTCTGGCGCCACCATGTCACTAGTTTTAACGGTTTATTTTAGCGCTTTAATCTTTAATAACGTCACAGTTAATGTTCTAAAATGTTTAACAAATAAGTCCGGTGTAATTATTTGATTAATTTTACTTACGGGAAGTAATAAAAGTTTGCTTATATGTGTTTGTTTATCGAGAAGATTATACTCTGATGTCATTTTTGCATTCAGTCAATAAGATTCATGGAAAATACGAAAATAATTCTTGTACATTCTATGTTCCAGTTACAAGCAAGCATGCGGTATTTATTATCTTCTACTTTTTCTTTTATTACTTGATATTTGCTTATTAATTTATCCAACGACAACGCAAACCTTAATTTTGAGGTTATAATTTTGGAAATTTTATTCTTTGGAGTATTTCAAAAACATTATTAAATAAATAAAAAGCACCAAATATATGATTTTTAGGGGGGAACAGGGAAATAAGACCGGTAAGATTTTATTTCTAATTAAATATTCTTTTGAAGGAATAATTATTTAATGGGCATATTTATTGATATAATATGTAAATAAATGGACAGTTAAATCCTGGTTTGATAATTTCTTAATTATTTTAGATCATTGAACGATTGAAATAAAAAATAGTAACATAACCTCAATTCGCTTGCTCAAAGGAGACTCTTTTATATTGTTGTTTATATTTAATGAAAAAAAAGAATGAAGTGGCATTCTAATCTTTTTTTTAAAGAATATGCCACAGGTGATTTAAAATTAATGTATAGTAAATTTCGTGAGTATTTGTATTTATTTCAAATAATCTATCTACAAAAAACTTGAAAGCTTACTCAGTCTATGCACATTACGTGTAAAAATTCGAAGTCTCTCAAGAGGCACAGAAAATATAGGTAAATTATTATTAAAGAACTGAAAAAGATTTAAAATTATCATAAAATATAGATTCTCTACTTGATATATTCATGGAAACTGTCGTTAATTACAATTACTAGGCTCAATCAATTTATAATATACAATCAAACAAGTTGCTGCCTGTTTATTGTTTATTGTATTCAGTAAATAATAAATCCTTGCAATTTAAAATTTTCGGGATATAAATATAAATAATAAGTCTTTAAAATTTCTACTGATTTAGAAATATTTCTTATATCTATGTCGCAACAAGTTTGATTGGTTGAATATATTGAAAATAAATTAAAATACGTATATTTTTAAAAAACACGATTTTCCTTTTGTAAATGGTAAAAAAAAGAAAAATTAATTCTAAAATTCTCGATGTTTAATACTGACAATCATTCTCTATTGTTTGAAAAACTTTTTTTCGACACTATTTCACGCTTAGCCATTTGCTTTGGCTCAACATTACGCCCACTATATTATGTTTTCACAGATGTACAAATTACACCCATTTTTTCCTTATATATGTCAAAATTACAGCACACTGCATGTATATATCATGTACAATTTTATTAAAATTCCTGCATTCTGCATACATTTTTGTTTTTAGTTTTTAGTTAGTCAAAAAAATATTTTGTGCACTCAACAAAAAAAAAGAAAAAATATATATCGGGCGATTTTATATTGAATTGTTTTTTTTACACTTGGTGCGAAAGGAATATCAATTCACTGCTTCTAAAATGTTATTTTAGACACTTGAAATTAATTTCGGGTTTTTCCTCTCGCAATAGGGTAAAATGAAAAATAATCGATTCCTTTTTTTTTCTTGCAAACACGCTTGTTATGTTTATTACGAAATTTCGAAAAAATTTTTTTGTTTTAATTCGTCCGATTGTTGATACGCTTACTTCTATCACAGCATAAAGTTTCTTTACATAAAATTATACCAAACAATTGTTAAATTTTTTTTCCATAATTTAATTCAATTGTATAAGCGTTAGAATAAGTGAAATAAAAATTTCAATTCACCTTATATGTATAGAATTTTACTCGGAAGTAAATTTTTTTTATTTTTTATATTCAAAGATTTCTTTCTAAAGAAATAAATTAATTTCTATAGAAATTAAAAGTTTAATTTCTATTTTTAAAAAAGGGATATAAATATTTTCAAAAATATTATAAAAATTCAAATTACAATAACATTTTGTAAAATTTGAAATTTGAATTTAAATAATTTTTTTGTATTATAAAATAAATCGCGAATAGCTTGCCGAATTTGTTCGCCTTTTTTTTTTTTAAATAACACTATACATTGATCTCTACCGCCCAATCAAGCATCACGCATCAATATCAAACCTAAATTAATATTATATATATATTTTATATATAATATTACGTATTTATATTCTCTACGTTAAATATTCTATGATGAAGGTGAATGAGCCAATGAGATAAAAAATACAACAAGAGTGGAATGATTCTTTTTTTTACGACTCAACGTGATATCTAAACAGGCGTTGGATACAAATATCAAAAGAGTCGAAAAACTATTAAATTATCATTAATTACCACTGTCGTTACATTTTTCATCTCAACCTAAAAATGGTACAGAGCATCTTATAAATACAAAAAAACAGTTTTTTTCTTTGGAGCAATTTTGTATCTGGTCGCCCTGAATTTTTTGTTTTGTTTTTCTTATCCCGCAGTGAAGTAGCTGGGGTGAATTCAAAGACTGTTAAAAGTTTTTTTTTTTGAATGTTATCAATTCCGTTTTTTTTATCACGATTTGCAATCTTTCAATTGTCATTAAATTCACGCCATCTTTTAAAATCGGAATAATTTCTGAATGGAAGAAACGAGAGCATTATTTTTTGGTCATATTTTTTTAAATCTTTCTTGAGCAGTCTACCTATTAGATATTTCATTCTTGTTATTTCTTATATCACCTTTTTGGTTTTTCTTGTATTAAATATTTCTCGGATATATTTTCTTTTTATATCTGACGTTGTCAAAAAAATGATATTATCGCAATTATATTTTTATTCTTTTTTTTTTACTTTAAAAAAGCTAACAAACTTTGCCTGGTCATTATATATTTTTTTTTCTTCTTTTTTTTTTTGAGAGAGAGAAAAAATCTCGGATATTCAATTTTTTCTAATTAAAACTGTACAATTTTTCTCTCTCTCAAAAAAAGAAAGAAATTGATTTTATATAAAAAATTATAAATGCTTATCAAAATGAAAAATATCTTGTATGTATAAAAAATTTGTTTTTTCCTTGTAACTGAATATGAAATTAATTATATCAAAATTTCTAATCAATTTCATTTATTTTCATCAAATGTTTTTTTATAAAAGCATTTTAGATGTAAAAATTTTTCTAATTATATGATGTGTTTTTAGACATCCTGATAAAAATCGAAAAGGGTAAAAAAATCGCAAACATCTAAAGAATGAGAAATTTCCCTCTTTATCAGACATTACTTCTCTTAAATAACAATTTAATGATATTGTATTTTTTTTTTTTTTTTTTGACAAAAAAGGATCAATTTTCAATTAATTTTTAATTGAAATCTGGTGAAAATCATTTCCGAATGAAAATGAAATATTATACGATTTCTTAATTTCTAATTAATACAGAGAAAAAATATTCTTTGTTTCAGGGGAAGTCTCCCTTATTTAATCCTCTACATATGTAGAGAATTATTTTTTATTTTTTTTATCTGTCCAGATTCAAAATGAAAAAGGAATTTTTTTTTGGAACATTGTAGAGGAAAAGTTAGGGATCCACTGAAACGGAGAATATTTCCTTTCCTTAATTTTATTATTAAAAAAACACCCGCGGACTCTCGTATAGGATAAAAAATGATATTTTTTATATTAGAATCTTGCTTCACTCGTTTTTTTTAATTAAAAAAAGAACGATATTTATTTACCAAAAATCTCCAAAACTGGTTTCAATATCGAAAAGTGGACAAAAAATTTCTTTTATGAATGTGTCATATTCATGACGCACCAGTGGAAATTTTCGATAGATTATTTAATTTTTCTGGGAATATTATTATCTTTATGAGATGAGTATATTTTATTATTTTAAATAACACTAGTGCATTTGTTCATAAAACGGTGATGTGGTGTGTGTTTTTGTATAATGTTTATGTATTGTGTATGCGTGTGTGGGAGGCCTGGAAGGCATTAAAAACATGACTATTCACACAGTGGTTTCAATATTGGTGATGGCGTATTGTCAACAAATACTGTCTTTTCCATAGTTCTCCATGTACATTTCTTGTGGTGTAGCGAGATTATAACGTCCACTGAGACGAGTTCCAGTGAGTCCGTTATTATGATGAGTGTGATTCACATGGAGATGATTAACGTTAAGAGCAACATTTTTTTTCTTCTTACGCGCTTTGTGTCGATAGAGACAATATTTGAGGCAACCAGTTGCCAATAATAGAACAAGAAATATACCCAGTGCCCCAGCACCAATGGCAACATACAATAATGTCACTCCAAATCGATAAGAACAATTTTTCTCCTCCTCGTCAAATCCAGAAGGACAATGTTTAACACCATCGCACCAAAGATCTGAGCTTATACAAGCCTCCAATTCCGGACATCTGGAAATAATTTTAATATTTCAATTTTTCTTTCCCTTAAAAATTCCATATACTAAAAATGTCAGATGGAAAAATATTTTCTTTTTCTTAATGGGAAGAAAATAATTGCGAAAAAAAAATTTTTTTCTACATATATAGGGGAATGTAAGAAAAGAAAGGGGGGAAAAAGTGGAGTAAAGAGAGAAAGAATAGAAAAAGCATGCAGAGAAATGAAAAGAGCATGAATGGCAAAAAGATATGCAGTACATGCGAGAGGGAATTAGATGCACTTGAGTGAAAGAACGCAAGGAAGTGGAAATGCTATAATGTAAAAGAATAGGACGCGACTGTGGCGAAGTGGATGAGAACCATCTATAATAAAACAAAAGGGGGAAAAATGCAACGAATGGAAACGAAATAAGCTTGAAAGGAGGTAATGGCGTAGAAATAAGTTTTTAAGCATCAAATATAGAAATTTTTTTTAAATATTTGAAGAGACAAATTTTTCTTAAAATATTTACTCAAGTCATCTTTACAATAATCATCATCTATAACAATTTATAAGTATTTCTCCCCTCTGAAGTAAAGTATTTGATTTTTTTCATAGATTAAAAAAATGAATTTATCAATCAATTTTTTCTCGTCAAGGAGTTTCTGGATTTAAAAACGGAATTTAAAAAAGTATTTCCGAAACAAACTGGAAAAACTATCGACTATCGAAAGGTCTTTTGTCTTCTAAATTCGGTCAGTTTCTCGAGGGGTCTACGGAAGAAATGAGATGGGGTCAATGCACACACCTTGAGTATTGGCTGAAAAAGTTTAGTCTATTGCCTTCTCAAAAGAACTTGAAATCGATTTTACCAGCTCACAACCTAACTCGATACACTACGCTTCTTATTTGCCGACTAATGCGATTTTTACGAGAATAATTCGCTAAAATACACGTAAGAAACTTTTTCTACAAATTGTATTTTCTTGAATCTAGATTTGATATTTAATCAATGAATAAAGAAAAAAATTTTTTTAGACTCACCTGTAAGGACACTCATTAGACGGAACGAAAGCAAATGCATTTGAATTTGAATCAAGATGAGAAACTGGAGATTGTTTGGAAATGGCCATCCACGTAACGGCATAAAATCCAGCTTCCCTCTGGAGAAATTCGACCACAAAACTCCTTGAGTGCTGGAGAATGGCTGATGCTGACATGGTGCCATTAACTAAACTGTAATTCCATCCACCGGAGAAAAAGTCAACTGGTTTTGCCGAATTAGAACTACTTTCAGGACAAATGACACTACGATCATTTGTATTAGCCGCTGAATAAACAATAATTCGATTTTGTGTTTTACACTCATCGATATTTCCCGGATTAATACTGAATCCACTTGTTCTCAAATAGACGAAATTCATACGAATATCCTTGGGCTCAATTAACCACGGTTCGTGAACACATTGTGTCGCTGTTAGATCTTCTGTATTTGTTGAAATTTCCTCAACAGCAGTCACACCTGTTAAAACAATATTTCAAATTACTTGTCTTTACAAGATTTGCAAATTTTCAAATCATTCACTAAATTAAAAAAAAAAGAAATTGCTGAACGATTATAGAAACGTATACACCTATATTAAATTTTTTCGAGGAAATAATGAAAAAGAATTACCGGGAATAATTGGAGGAAATGGACTCCTGAGAGATATTTCACCACTGGAGCCACGTAGTCTTCGATCTTCCAATCTAGTGGCACAAGTTTGATCACCAGCTTCAGCACCAGCGACAAAACGAAATTCACCCTCAAAAAAGAAATCTCTATAATCTTGTGTGACGTTCATACGAATTACTGTGAATTTAAGTTCCACGACATTAGAAGTTAGAGTCCTTAAAACGACTTTTTCGCTTATATTCGAACAAAGGCAATCTCTTCCCAATTCAACTCCTTGCCAAGGATGCTCCGATATCTATTCAAACAAAATTTTTTATTATCACCATATAATTAGTACCTAATCGGAAAAGAATTTATACTTTTTTTGCTATATAGAAAGATTACGGTATTAATTAAAATGTATTTTCCTACTTCTTGGAACTTTCTTTAGAAAAGGACAATAATAATGATAGTAGTAATAATAATTAAGAGATGAGATTAAAGTATTATAAAGTTGAAAGTGCGAGAAACTGAAGATTACTTAATTATTAAAATATTGAAAACAAACCTGGAGTTGAGCGATTCCATTCTTCCTGGATTTTGATATATCACGATAGCATGCCCAACGATCGACTAATGGATCAATTTGGGATTTACATTGTTTGTCACCAAATGACGCTCGCAAAATTGTGAGTTCAATTCTCTGTTCGGGCTCAGCTTCGAATCTATAAATACAACTGAGATTTTGCGCACCACCGCGACCGTAGAAAAAGACGCTTTTTGGTGAATAAAATTTGCCTGTTTTTGAGGAAGATGATGATTGGGATTGTGAGGAAGTGGACAACGATGATGACGATGAAGATGATAATGTTGCAAACGATGAAGATGTGAATACATGATTGCAGGACATTGATTCGTGAACGAATTCATATCGAAGGACGAAGCTCACAGGATAAAGGGCACTTCCCTGGCGCAGGATGTGCTCTAAAGTTAAATCCCTTCCGGATGAGACGTAACTCTCGGCAAGACTGCAGGGTCGTGTGTGTCGACTGCTATTTCGCAAAAGACTATGATCGCATAAACGTGGGATATCGTATTTGCAAAATTCCCCCATTAATGTGACATTCTGGAGAAAGAAATTTTTTTTGGCAAATTAAATAATCTAATTAAATTATTAGATAAAAAAACGTACCTTTCCATTTGTTGGTTTTTCCGATGAATGATCGCCATTCCAGATTAATAATTTTGCATTGCATTCGGTTGGACTGTCAATTGTATCAATATTGGATGCAGGATCTATTGTTGCTGAGTAATATTTAATAAAAGATATCCAAACAATTTCATTCGGCTTCCCTTGAAAGTGATAACGGCAAGTTGTATTGGGAGGTAAAGAGTGCTTCGGATTTTCCAGAAGACCCGAGGGACTCTCGAAACTTGATATCAAAAAGTTGCAATTTTCACTTTCCTTTACGAAACTCTGCGATTTCTCGTCAACGAATAGTACCTGAAACAATTTCAATTCACTTTTATTCTCAACTTGGGGACAATAATTATTCTTCATTCCAAATTCATTGAAAATAAACCAGACATTAAAATCAAAAAGAAATTTGGAACATTTATCCACGCAGGAAAAAGAGCGGCAATTAATATAAAAACAGAAGAACGAACCAAATGATTTATCAAAACCATTTCACTTCGCCGTGAATAGTTTTTTTTACACTACAGCATTTTTTTTCCACCCAAAAAGAATACATTACTCGAGAGTTGGAAATAGTACTATTCACTCGTTTCCGCAAACACAAAACGGAGAGATGACAGTGAAGAAAATTCATATTTTGTATTCCCAGTGGGAAAAGTATTCAGGAAATGCACCCTTCAGTTGGTTTTCACTTCTTTCACAGTATGTGTGTGTGTATATATATATAAGAGAGTCTGGGCAAATTGGATTTGGTAAACAAACAAGTAACATAACTGGTCTAACTGAGTTAGAACCCTGGGGGATGAAGTTGAAAGTTTTTCTTACCTGAACCTCAAGCTCAAAGCCGGGCAGGAACGATAAGGGAACGGGGTGAAATGGATTGTCGTATGGCGATGTGTGAAATTCGAGGAGCATCGTGTCGTGACTACTGACAATATCCGGTACTGCATCTCCGCCGCACAATCTCACAAGAACTCTGTCAGAAGTCGACCCACCATCGTAAACGGTTAGATAATCTTGAACGACGTTGCACTGATCCCATACTCTACAATCCAATGAGATAAATTAGTTTAACTATATATATCTACCTGTGCTCAAATTTATCTTCCGTTTATTCTAAAATAATAATAATAATAATAATAATAGTCGAATATAATACTAAAAGCATTGTTTAAGGATAAATTATTCTCGAGATAAAATTATCCTTAAATAATTCTTAAATTATCATTAAATTATCATTAAATTATCATTAAATTATAATTAAATTATCATTAAATTATAATTAAATTATCATTAAATTATCTTTATATATAGGTGACGTATAAGATCTTTTTTTAGTTTATGAAAAAAAAAGTTGACAATTGTTTCAAAATTGCTATGACCTAATTTCTGCGAAAAATAAGTTTGGACTTTATACGTTCAGTTAGGTTCTTGACTTCTGACCTTTTTTTGACTTTATGTCTTCTCTAAATTTAAATGCTGCAATGTGAGAATTTATCAAGACTTTTTAAAATCGCATCAGAACAATTGTCGCACACGTTACGTTTGAATCTATTATTTATATGTCACAGTAAAGTTTGAAACGTTCTCAGAAAAGTGCCGCTTGAAGATTCCATTGGAATTTCAATGATAATTTCCCTCGAAAAACTATCTGAATTTCCGGTATTTTTCCAATCAGTTTTCATCTCAATAGTAACAGTTCTTTTAAGGAAGACTGAATATGGTCAATTGTCAACAAATTTTTAATATCAGCAGTATAAGTCAGTCATTAGTCAGTCAATAGTCAATAATGATTTGTAATCTTCAATCTTTCAATGGAATTCAATCGGAATTCTGACGAAAACTATTTGGAAGCATATATCGATTTGATGGAATTTCCAATATGGAGAATCTTCAAGTGTTACGGAGAATATTTCCAAGTAGTTAATATTAGGGATAATTTAGATCGCAAGAGAAACTATAACATTATTTTAGTAAAGTTTCAAGTATTATTTTTTCCCTATATAGAAACATATTTGTTATTATCTTGACGCTCTGCATCGGAAACAGTTTAGCCTAGATTTTCCTCTTGACGTTTGTATATGTAGAGAAAAAAAAAGTGAAGAAATAAAAAAAAAAAGTCACATATTAGGGTCTCTTGTCCTAGATTTTTTTATATATACGCAGTTTGAGGCAAACAGAAATGAAGGAGTATTTGATTTTGTCTTTTGGAGAGTTTGTTCCTATGTTAGATGAAAAGTTGCCTTTCTCAAAATGGTGTTAGTTTTCTCTGTACTAACTTTAATATTCGTTGACTTCTGTCGTATTTGACGATCTGGTCCTTGATGTGTATCTTGTGACTGTTCCGCTGACTAACAGCGAGAAGTGCTCGGTGTCCCGGCGGGGCACGTTTTTGCTCGACACGATAGTAGCAGGTCACGTTCCTCGGATAAACACCGGGATAGTTTGGCGATTGGAGCCGACAAGCGCGTGTGTCGCACCTAAAAAGTTGACGAGAAAAGCACTTTTCTAAGTTTTCTAAAAAAAAGTTACACTGTAATCCCTTCTCCATATTAGTACTTTTGACAATAATAATATATAACTCGATTGCAACTAATGAAACAAAAGTCGCTTACTATATACAAACAGTATAAAAATGTCTTTCCTGTTTTAATTATTTTTCATTAGAAAAAAAAACTTTACCACTGCGAAATAAATTCAATTTTCTTATTATTTCATTTATATACGAATACAATACATCTCAATAAGCTTTTTTTTCAATGAAATGATGAGAAAAGAAACAAGGAAGGACAAAACTTACTATTGCTTTGATATCAGATAAATTACAGACACGTTTCAATTTTCTCTGAGACGAATATAAAGGGAAAAAAAATATGGAAAGTTATTTTTTTCTTCTTTTCTTTTAATACTCGCGAAACAATTTTCAATAAAGGCCATTAATCATACCCGTCGTGTCAGAAAATAGAAATATAAAGTTTTGCCATCAGTCTAAATATATAATTATATATTATGGAAATAAATTCTCATAGGGGAAAAATAAGAAAATAAATAAATTGACGATTTTTTCCAGTTTTGGAAAATTTCCAATAATTACAAACTCGCTTTTATTTCGAATGAATTGAATTATTTACAGGCAAATTAGTCCATTTCTTATTTAAATGTATTTATTATATTCTTCTATTTTTGTTTTTATGAAATTAATCGCATTTCGTGATGTGATATAAATGAAACTTTTATCTCGATGATTTGTTTTAGTGCGACCTTATTATAAATTTAATTCTGGTTAACTGAGTACTTTATTTTTGTTACAATTTTCTTTATTATTCTATATATATAATTCCTCTTGTTTCAAATGTGAGATAATAAAAATAAATCGAAACCTACAGTTAAAAATTTTAATATTTGAATGAAATACAATTGACTCAAATATTTATTTGATAATAGTCAAATAATCCATTATTTGAATCAAATAAATTTTTTTTCAGTTGTATATCATGGAAAAAACATTGACTCCCCTTTCCCGGTTTTGCTCCGCACTCTCCCCCAAATTATTAATTATTATACAGAAAATAATGATAGAAAATTAGGAATAATAAGAATAATTTTTCATAAGTGATATCCTACCTGGTTAAAACTCGATCACAATAAGTGCCATTCACTAATTCACCGCGCCACGTGGCCATGGTACTGTTCCCATATCTCAGGTGAGCTTCGCTACGCTTCAAGAACTTATACGATAGTTTGAAGTCAAAGTTGTAGTCCGTGCCCTGTAGAAAACGGATATTCTCTTGTGATGGCTTGAAAATAAAGGTCGCAAAAGTTTCACGAAATAAAGTAAAGGTCTGCGTGAAAAAAGCCACACTCTCTGTTTCGCGTTGAGAAACTTTTCTCCTCCCGTCTCTTGAAGAAACGAAAAAAAAAAAAAAATAGAATCTATGTAAGTAGATACTTTGCAGGAACCTTAATTTCTCGAAGCAAACTGAGCTTTTTCTGACGCAACTTTCATTTTGTACAACTTTTAATAACGTTTTAATCTATCTTATTTATCTTCATTATCAGTTGAGAAAATTAGACATTTTCAATTACCTATTACTGCATTTTTCTTTTTATAATATACACCAGTGTAGAGGAAAAATATTTTTTTAAATTATTACTTTTCTAATGAAAATTTTTTCATCAATTATTCACAAATATCTGAACTTATTCGTTAATTAATTATATTAGAAATTCTTTTTTCTTAATATGCGATAAAAATAGTTGGAGAATTCATTAAAATATAATATTGTGAATAAGTGGATAAAATTTCTGATATATTTTTTTGAATGAACCAATTGTCGAGGAAATAGGGCAATAATTTTTTTCTACTTTTGACATGTTTAAAATTTATATCAATTTTGTATTAATTAATTAATTAAAATTTGTATTAATTTTGCTCCTAATTTCGATAATTGGTGGTTTTATTGTGTAAAAAAGGGGAAAAAAATTCTGAAATATTATTGAATTATTTTCTTCTAATTTGAAGAAAATTATTTATGTTTCTTGTTTCAATTTAAAAACTCACCTGTTCGGAGAGACGTGATAAGAAAAGAGTTAAATTTATTGAATGAGTCTCACTGTAATATACAGTGTAACCCCATGCACTACCACACCACTGTCCATCAGTTGCTGGACGTCCTTCTTCCCTTATACTCATATACCCGTCAGGACATCCTTCTGAAGTAAAAGATTGAAAGCGTCCTACCGTAAAAGTGTCAAAAGTTAACTGAAAGAAAAAAATTAATATTTTATTCACTATTTTTTTGTTTTCAAAATAATTTATTTGTTTGGAAATTTCTTATTATTTCATATGAAAATTATTTTTCCGATTGGAAAATTTGACAAGAATTAAATATCAAGCCAAGATTCCAGACTTCCAGTTGATGTGAAAAATAATTATTTTTAACAAATAATAAAATCAGTAATAATTAAATAATAATAATTATTATTTAATTATATTATGTATTATGATTATAATATATTTATTACCTGCCTTTAATAATTATTATTGACTAATTATGGAATTTCAATGGTTATTTTATTTAAAAAAATTTTTTGCACTACATTTTATTTAAAATATATGTAAAAATGGAAAACTGTGGAAAAAAGTATTTAAAGAATTCTGCAAAACATTTCTAAACGGGTTTGAGTGCTTCTTATATTTCAAGACGTCTATTCGACTTGTGCAACTGGGATAAGCACTAAGTCTTCATAGCTTCAAAAGAAGAAAAGTTTCTTTTTACACTTGGTTTACTCAAGACATTTTAGCCAATGTCTATATAGAATTTCAACCATGTACATTATTTTCACTTTTCTCATTTTCAAATTCAACGAGCCAAATATACTTCATTATTTAAAAATTAAATATCATTAGAAATTCTCTTCTTTAAAATTTTAAATTCCAATGACGCCCAAATTATATCAGTAGAAAAAGAATGTTTAAGTCAGACGAACGAACATTTAAATTTTTCAACTTATTCTTAAATATCAAATATTTTATTTCAATTATTAATTATTAATTATTAATTATTAATTATTAATTATTAATTATTAATGAATCCGTTTTCAATAAATTCTATAACAATATTGAATTTCGATATTCGTTTAAATTATAAACAATAATTTCCTTTTAAATTTACATAATGTATAGTTGAATTTAAATTTCCATTGAATTTTCATATTTATCTGAATAAAAATACCCAAGCATTAGAATCCTTTCTATATTGTAATAATTAATATTTCTCATTACACTGAAAAAAAAATTTATTTGATTCAAATAATGAATTACTTGTCTATTATCAAATAAATATTTACTTGAATCAAATAATTTTTATTTAAATCAAATAAACTGTAATTGAATCAATAATTTCTGTATTTGAGTCAAATACCATTTAATTGACTCAAATAAAATTTATTTGATACAAATAAATATTTATTTGATAATAGAATCAAAAAAATCTGTATTTGAATCAAATAAAATTTAATTGACTTAAATAAAAATTATCATTTAATTGACTCAAAAATACCATTTAATTGACTCAAATAAAATTTATTTGATACAAATAAATATTTATTTGATAATAGACAAGTAATTCATTATTTGAATCAAATAAATTTTTTTTTCAGTGTAATAATATTTTCAATACAAAATGAAATCAAGTGAATAATTTATTGAATTTAAAATTATTTTTCATTACGATTTTCAATTCTAGTTTTGTTATTTATATATATATATTCTATTCCGATGAATGTAGAAGGATATCTAATTATGTCTTTTTGTATTATTATGTAATATTATTATAATTGTTATTAGGTAACTTTAATGTACGAAATTAAATTTTGAAATTAAATTAGGTTTCATGTTTGATATATGAAGGGAGTTTATAGTTTGTGAACGTAAAGCACACAAAGAGTCAGTAAAAGCAAACTAAAATTAACGATCAAGTATAGAAGTAAACAATTGAAGTCAGACTGTATATACGTTAGGTATATTTTATATTTCATCTTTCGCATTATGATCTGTGCTCATCCAACAAATCTCAGTACATGAGTAAAGTTTACAATGAACCATGTCTCTAATAAAAAAAAACAACTTTTTTTCTCAATCAATTTAAAAGCAAAGTTCAATATTTGTTCTCATAAATTTTTTCTTTATTTTGGTCATCTATTGTATTACGCTAAAAAGTTCTTTTAATATCAACTTTTTTTTTACTGTAACTGTATATACATTGTGATTTTCTTTTAAAAAAACACACATCTGATATTATTCATTTTTTTTTGGTTAATTTTATCTTAATTAAAAATGTAAGCAGCTTTGGAAAATTTTCAAATATAATAACAATTGCGAACTAATCGAAACAGGTTTAATTAATCACGAAGAATTGAAATTTAAAAAAATTTTTATGATTTGAGAAGAAAGAAAATGTGGTTTTTTAAAAAAAAATGTATATTAACCTCTAACTAAAATTTTAAACGCGACAATTGAATAGCATTTTACGTATAAAGTACCTGAACTAGGTCTCCGTGATCGGCCCCGGCGGCAGTGAAGTTGAGGTGGCATAAAAATGGCAGTCGATCCTCCCTCGGTCGTCGAACTTCCACTTCATAGGTTCGACCCACGTCGCCGTATAAAGTTCGATTGCAAGCTGGAATGAGTAGTAATTAAATGAAACGGGAGAGTAATTAAATTACAGAAAAAAAAATTGAAGTAAAACTAAAGCAACTTTCATTTTGCAGATCATTATTTCCAATATTTTTTTTTCTTCTTATTTCTAAACTAAAGTTTCCCTCCAACATTCTTCATTCCCTAATTTTCAACTATATAGTGCGGTAAAAAGTATTTATTCTTTCACTTATAGTAAAGCAATATGGTGTCGAGAAAATTCAATTGAAAAGATTCCTGTTAAATTGACCCCTGGAGATTCCTTTGCGAAATTCCAGTGATAATTTCCATTGGAATTCCATAAAAATTTCCGTTAGGTTTCCGATCGGTTTTCGTCTCAGTAGTAACAGTCATTTTCAGGCAGACTGAACGATCAATTTTAAGCAATTTTCAGTTATCAGTAGTATAAGTCAGTTTTCAGTCAGACGTAATGAGTTAAAATTTTTTTTACAAAATAGTAAAGGTCTTTCTACAGTCAGACATAGTGACTTGAAATTTTTTTGAAGTAGTAAAGGTCAGTCTTCAGTCAGACATATTAAATAGAAATCTTTGTCTGAGTAGTATAAGTCAGACTTTAGTCAGACAATACAAAGAAATCTTTGTCTAAGTAGTATAAGTCAGTCTTCAGTCAGACAATGCATTGAGATCTTCGTTTGAGTAGTATAAATCAGTATTCAGTCAGACAATACAAATAAATCTTTGTCTAAGTAGTATAAGTCAGACTTTGGTCAGACAATACAAAGAGATCTTCGTTTGAGTAGTATAAATCAGTATTCAGTCAGACAATACAAATAAATCTTTGTCTAAGTAGTATAAGTCAGACTTTAGCTAGACAATACAAAGAAATCTTTGTCTAAGTAGTATAAGTCAGTCTTCAGTCAGACAATACATAGAAATCTTCGTTTGAGTAGTATAAATCAGTATTCAATCAGACAAAATAAGTAGAAATCTTCGTCTAAGTAGTAAGATTCGGTTTAAGTCTGGAAAAATAGTAAATTTCAAATATTAGTAGTATAAATCAGTCTTTAATCAGACATAATATATAGAAATTTTCCTCTGAGTAGTATAAGTCAGTCTTCAGTCCGACATAATGACTTGAAATCTTTGTTTAAGTAGAAAGAGTTCCTTTCAGTCAGACAAATAGTAAATTTTAAATATCAGTAGTATAAGTCAGTCTTCAGTCAAACAAACCTTTTAATTTTGAACTTCAGTAGTATAAGCCAATCTTTGGTCAGGCATAATATGTAGAAATCTTCGTCTAAGTAGAGAGAGTTATTTTAATTACCTTGTTAGCTTTTTTTCTTACTTTAATTATTTATTTATTCAAATGGCAACTATTTTACCAAAATCTCATATTGTTTAATTATTTTGAATTAATTACAATTATAATAAATGACGATTTTAGATTAAGTTTTTTTTTAATAGTCTTTTGAAGTACCTACATAATAATTATGACATTATTTTCATATTTCTTTTATAATTAGAATTCTCCACTCTCTATCGTTTGAAATTCATTCAAAATGAATGTCATGTTTTATAGGCGTGCGTGACTAAAAAGCGTGTTCATTTTATAATAATTTGTTTACGTTTTTCTTTGATTTTATCAATTTTTAATTTTTTTTTTATTTTAGTAGGTACTTTTAGGTGATGGTTATTAGATTGTTTCTTTAGAAAATGAATATTTTTTCTAAAAAAAGAATTTCTCTTAATTTTCTTTTTCTTATGTGGGGAAATTTAATAAATTATTTGATATTGGTTTTTTTTTTTTTTGTTGGAAAGTGACACGTATTTTATCTGTTCATGTGAGAACTTTTAGTATCTATGAATATTGAGAAAAAATCAAAATTGTAAAATCGACCAAACGTTTAGACATTCTTCGTATATATAAGTTTATACCACAAGATTCGTACATTTTGTATGGATTGTGTCTCAAGTTTGCCACGGACAAGTTTTACTGCAGGGGTTAGTTTTACTGCCATGTAGAAAACTTACGACTATGTGAATATGACTAAAACTTTTCTCAAAGTAACAAAAATCTATCCATGTTGACAGATTTTTATTAGAGTTCTGCTTTTGCAAACACAAATAGCCTGCGACGTGAATATATATATTTTTACGCCTATTTTTGAACATTTTCAAACCATTTTTTTTTTATAATTTTGATGGAGAAAAAATACTTTTCTTTCGTTACATTAAGGGGAAGAATAAATAATTCCATTTAGAAATAAGATGAAAAGTGACTAATTTTTCTACGTTATTCCTTTTTACTTTAGTAAAAAAATGAATATAATAATTTGATTTTCGGATGCGGGATGAAAATTATTTTTATTACATATGTGACACTTACGGGTGCAGTATCTCGGTTCATCAGATTTGTCGCCGCAATCATCCTCACCGTCACAAAATTTGTCCTGTGAAATACAGTGACCAGTGTTGCAGAGGAACTCTGATAATCTGCAACCGGAGGATGGCGCCGTTGTGGTGAATGGACCAACAGAAGAGGTTGCGGAACGGACAAATACGGAGAAGCCGGGATAACCGGAAAAGCCGGAATACCCGGGAATGTCGGGAAAACTAGCGGACGAAGCCGAGGCCCCGACAGAGGCCGCGATCGCGGCTGCGATCAGCAACCGCCGCCAGACCAACATGCCCCCTCACCCTGTAACAAAAATATTTCATTTCTTATTATTGTTTATTTTCCACCGCATAAATATTTCACGAATTGCGTAAAACACTGCAAAAATCAAAATTTTTAATCTTATCCTCAATAATACCTCAATACCTTCAACATTGCCATGGAATGTTGCTTCAATATTTTTTCGTTCTATATAGAAATTGGATGCAAAAATATAGGCTAAAAAAATTACTTACATAAAAATTTTTTTTTTACTGTTACGTATTATGTTTCCGGGCGTAACGATATAAATCATTATAGTATACGTTCTGATAATTCTGTGGTGTAGAGTACAATGAAAAAGTCAATAAATTCGTTTTTTTCATATTTATGAGTAGAGCCGTTTTTTTTATTGATTCCGGAAAAAATTGTGATTTTCTGTATGGCTTATGTGGTATTGTCACCTTTAATTAATATTCTTTTTTATCGGATTTCTACCATATCGAAACCACGCATATTCGATCAATAACTCTCTCTAACCGTCGATCAATTGTAAATTTATTAGGGAATTTAAAACAACAGTAACCTTTTTTGATAATACTCGCAGTTTCTAAAAACAATCTTCTGTCCTCTTTTTATAATAGGTAAACCAATTTATATCGCTCACGCATCTTAGTTTCCATCCTCAGCTATTTTCATACATAATTTTCTCTATTAGAATTATTCATATCAAAAGTGGAATAAAAAGTTTTAGAAGAATTTTTCTCGGAAATAGATTTAAAATATATGTCAGTGGCATGAACGTGACTTTAAAAATAAGGAATATCTAAATTGCTTACATGACTTTTAGTGTTGAAATTGTAAAAAAAATTTTCCGCTCATCGTTGAGTTTAACGATGTACTTGTAAGGAAATTTATTCACTAGAAAGAAGTATGTTTATATGCTGCTAGGAGAACAAAAAAAAAAGGGCCACTGGAAAGATTTAAGCCTCGTGTATAAAACGATGCGGGGGTTAGAAAGAAGATTACTCAAGAATAGTGCAGTGTTAGTAACTAAGTAAATTTACGTTATAGAGTGTGAAGAGCGCGTACGCTTATTATTACTTTATAAAATAATACTCTAATTTTTAATTCTCATCTTTTAATTTTTGTTTTATGTTTTAATGAATTTTTGAACTTTTCTTTTCTTCATGAATAATTTTTACGAAAACTTTCTTCATATTAAATTATTATAATGGAAAGGTAAATTAGAGTTTTTAGCCCTTTTCTTCCAAAAATTACTATTCTCGAACAATGAAGGGAAAATTATCGAATATTGCAAAGAATAGTAGAGGAAGGTTTTTTTTCTTCTTTCTTTCTCATCTGAAAAGCCAAGTCCATTTTTTCTAATATTTGATTCCAGTAAAAATTGTTTTGTTTTCCCGGTTTTTCTTCCGAATTGTGATGTTGTTGAAAATTCACTTAAACTATTCAACTATACTTCTTGCTGACAAGCGTATAGCCTGGAAAACTTTAATCAGCAACTTGAGGAACTTTGCTCTTTTCCACGTGGCTGCCTAAAACCTCCGGTATTCACTTCCGCTTTGCTTAATAATTCGCCGCAAAATTAGTTGCGACGCAAATGTTATCTTATATATATACAAGTTTTCAAACGCATATTTAAATAATCGATTAATATGTTAATACGTATATGTGTATATATATATTGAGATGGGAATTTCAGTATGAAAACTTTTCACAGAGCAAAAACAATACACTTTTGGTTTGATGTGTTTTTGTTTGTGGATGAAATTTCTCTATTTAAGTATGGGCCCTGAGTATATTGTATATACATAGACACTAAACTTGCGAACGTGTATACGAAGTATGAAACTGGAGAACGTTTGTCTACTCGTTTGATAAGCGTGCTACTAATATCCTAGTTATACGAGACACTTGCGTGTGTATAAATACATTTTGGTGTTGTGTGTCTGTGATATCTATATATGCATCATCAACCTTACACACCTGGAAATCTTCATATATTTAATGGGTTTATATTGTTGTATCTAAATGTTACATAAATGGCGTACAACCACAACCTACATATGTCATTTCTTTTGTCAATGGAAATTTTCATAGAGGAATTATCATCATTATTATTATTACAAGTATTGTATTTATAGAAATAACACATAATGTAAAGAATACTGTCATGCGTTGATAATGTTTTCTATATATCACAAAACATTTTCCAACAATGCTGTTGGCAATTAATTATATTTTATCATTTTAAAACAATGTTCTTTTAATAATACTTGTGGAAATTTTGTTTTTATAAACATTATTCATTTTTGTGTAGAAAACATTAAATAAAACATTAAAATTAAATAAGATATTTAAAAACAATAATTATTGCGTCACACTTGAAAAAATTCTCCGAAAAGTGACTCCCTAGAGATTCTATCGGAATTTTAGTGATAATTTCCGTCGGAATACTGAATTAATTTCATCGAAATATGGAGAAGATTATAAATTATTATGTCTGACTAATGACTGACTTTTACTACTGTGTAGAAGATTTCAAGTTTATGTGTCTGACTGAAGACTGACTTAGACTACTTAGACAAGGTTTCAAGTAATTATGTCTGACTCAAGACTGACTTATACTACTGATATTAAAATTTAGTATTTTCTCTGACTGAAAGTGACTCTTTCTACTTAGAAAACGTTTTGAAATCATTATGTCTGACTCAAGACTGACTTACACTACTGATATTTAAAATTTAGTATTTTGTCTGACTGAAAGTGACTCTTTCTACTTAGAAAACGTTTTGAAATCATTATGTCTGACTCAAGATGACTTTTCATACTGATATTAAAAATTTACTATTTAGTCTGACTAAAAGTGACTCTTTCTACTCAGAAAACGTTTTGAAATTATTATGTCTGACATTAAGACTGACTTACACTACTGATATTTAAAATTTAGTATTTTGTCTGACTAAAAGTGACTCTTTCTACTTAGAAAACGTTTTGAAATCATTATGTCTGACTGAAGACTGACTTATGCTACTGATATTAAAAATTTACTATTTTGTCTGACTCAAAGGGACTCGTACTACTTAGACGAAAATTTTTATTCATTTTATGTCTAACTGAAG
>JUFY01029661.1:0-16424 GCA_001855655.1 Leptopilina clavipes | reverse complement strand
TATTATTACTAATAATATTAATAATTATAATTATTAATATTATTACTAATAATATTTTTTTGTATTATTATTATATTATTATTATTATATTCATTATTTCATTTTTATTCCTTCGATTTTTTTTTTATTTATTTCTTCCCTCTATTATAAGTCAGTTTTTTCTTTGGACTTATTCATATATTAAATATTTTTATTATTTACGTTCTAAAAAATTTTAGTTTTTACTTTTATTTTTTAATCTGTATTATTTAATTTTTTTCCATTTTATTTTCCGCTTCTTTCTCTTTTTAAATTTTTCATTGAATTGGGTAAATAATTTTTTATTTATTTTAACTTTTTAATTTGAAGTATGGTTTAATTTTTTTATATTATTTAATTTTTTAATACTATTTAATTTTTAAAAATCCTTTTCATATTATATTAGTCTTTATTTGTTTTTCGATTTTAGATGTAATTTATAATTTTGTTAATTTTTTTTTATCGAAATTAAAATTAATATATTGGGATTTTTTTTCATGGGCAAGTAGTTTATATTGAAAATGACAAATTTTAAATTGAATTTCAAAATTTGGCTAATTGAACATAATGAACATAATAAATTTTCAACAGTATCATTATTCGCTTATAACGAGAAGTATTATATTATCTGCACATTTTCGGTTTTAATTAGACCATTGCCAACATTTCATTCTCGTATCTTCTATTCAGGAAAATTCATTGTTTTGTTTGATCGATACAGAAATTCTCAAATTTCATTAAAGAACAATTGTACCGATACTTATCTTATCTATAATACATTTGTATATTATAAATTATCTTATAGATTATATATTATATAATAAAGCGAATATATAAAATATATGTAAAAAATACTTTCTCATTATTGAACGAAAAATGTAAAAAAATAATTTTTTTTTTAATAACAATAAACAAAAATAACTAATTGCCAAATGGAAAATTTTTCAGCTTGTTCATTTTTCCAGTTTGCCGACACAACTTTTGTTTTACTATTTTTAATAGGGTGAGAAAATACGATTCCTCGAAATATTAAAATATTGATTTCAGCCTTCTGCCTCTCATTCAACCTCTCAAACTGCTTTCGATGCTGCGTTTAAGATATTGTCTGGGTCACCTTAAAGCTTTCCCAACTGAGAAAACTTTCAACTTGCGCCATTAATCATTTTCTTAATCAAAAGCAGAAAATAGAAAAAAATACTTAGTGACAAAAAAACCAGTGTCTCATTAGGGGTAAAAAGTTGAAACATGAAAATTTTCGTCAAAGTAAAAAATTGTTCTTATTAAAAAAATTTTTGGTTATCTATTTTTTTTTTAATGATTAGAGAGTGAATAGAAAGAAAAATAAATAAAATGTTTGGGAATTATTTTTATTGGTGATTTTCAAAGTGTAGAGAAATTGAGACAACTTTCAATCTTTTGCTGTAACTTGGTAGCGATATAGACAAGAAGTGCTTGAAAAACGGAGGGTCCTTGGACGCGTACGATTTCTTTGAGGTGAATCATCTTGAGCAGCGACAAGATATAGCTTTGTGCAATACTGGATATTGCACTACCGCTCGTCAGCATTGCGATATATTTCATTTCATTTCTTTATCCTTTTCGTTTTCTTATCTCTCCATCTCTCTCGAGACATTTACGCTACAAATTTTCAAAATGCTTCTTGTCCAAGATTCTTCTTATTTATAAATTTTCAAGTTTTGTACTCGAATTGGTTTCTTTCCTTTTGTATTTTTTATTTTTTTTTTGTTTGGTTTTTTCTTCATTTTTTGGTTTCCTTTCTTTCTCTTTTAATTTTTTTTTGTTTCTTTTCTTTACTCTTTATTTTCTTTCTTCAATTTCTTTCCTTTTTTATTTTTTGTTTCCTCTCTTTTCGTTTTATGTTTTCTTTAATTTTTCTTTCTTTCCTTTTTCATTGTCTTTGTTTTCTCTTTTTTCTGTTTCCCCATTTTCCTTTTTCCTTTCTAATTGTTTCTTCTCTTTCCTTTTTTCTTTTTTTTCTTCATTTTTTTGGTTTTCTTTCTTTCCTTTTTTCATATTTTTGTTTCCCCTCTTTCCTTTTTATTTTTCTTATTCATTTTATTTTTGTTTTCTTTCTTTACTTTTTTTTTCATTTCCCTTTTTTGCTCCTCTTTGAAAATACTTAAAACTCGAAGACTTCAACTTAAGTCTGATTAGCTAATCTCTGATTAGCTAATTGCCATTATAATTGTTCTCTGTTTCCAAATTCCGTCTTTTTTGCTGTTTTTTTTTCATCACCATAATTCTTTTTCTCCTTTCTCCATAAGCACGTTTGCCACTTCTCCCCCCCTCCCATCACTGAGTTATATAGCCACTGAAAAACTTTTCAACTTGCCTTCATTTTTCCAAGGGGTTTACTACTTGCATCCGTAATGGACCGAAAATAGTTCAATGATTTTTATGAGATTGGAGAAAAATTTTACAATTTTCAAATAAGAAACATTTTACTCCAAATTAGATATAAAAGATTCAAAAAGAAAAAAATATTACTGAAGTGTAGAAAGCAAAGTTTTACTCATTTGCTTGAATGTGCTTTTGATTCTTGCTTGAAAAAATTGTCTTCCCAACTAATGTTGGTATTTTAATAGTAAATTCGACACAATGACTGACTAATAAATTACATTTTAAAATTCGAGTAAGTAACAATTTTACAAATCCTTTTTGAAATAAAGGGCAACTGTTGAATAATAAAATGAGAGGAAATTTAATTCGAGAGTAAGTTTGACGAAACATTTGTATTCACTATTTATTCAAACTTTTTGATTCTTTTTGTAGAATAAATTTTGATAATGATGATATTACAAAAGCAAAAACATGAATTGTAAAATTATTTTAGTAGAATTTGTTACGACATTGTTAAAATTGAATCAAGCTTTGCAACATTGATCTGTGTACGCTTCTGCGGCGCAGCTGGGAAATTACGGATGTACCTATGAGCGCGTATACGAATATATATATATATATATATATATATATATATATATATATATATATATATATATATATATATCTATAGATATATATGTAAATTTCTAGAACAAGCTCTAATTAGCGCATTTAACTCCCTGAAATTTCGAATTCCGCAAATAGGTAAAAAATGTTATTAATTTACTAAAGTTTACCCACTTAAAGAAAAGTGAATTCTGTTTTTTGTAGTTTTTATTATTGGTAAAATAGGAAAGATCCATCAAAACGGATGGATGGAACACATTTGTTTCGCATTTGTCTAATATTTTTAAATCAGTAAAAAAATCAAGTTTTAGTAAGACAATTTTTTTTGGGTTTTAAACACAGGTACAAGTAGTGTAAAAAATTTTAGTCAGACAAAAAATGAAGAAAAAAAAAGTTTATTTTTGTATAAGTAGTGCTTGTAAGTATTTAGTCAGACAAGAGATTTTTAATCGATTATTTTGATGTAGAAGTAAAAGTAGTAAAGGTCAATTTCAGTCAGACTGAAATTCGCCGAATTTTGACAATTTTTTCAGTAGTAGAAGTCATGTTGAATTGTTTCAATACATAAATTATTCAGTAGTGAAAGTTCGTTATTTGTCAGACGAATTATTTTATTTATTTTAAGTAGTATTTGTCAAGTTTAGTCAGACAGTTTTTTATACTAGTCAATTTTATTCAGACAAAATGTTTTAATGTTTAACTAAGAAAATTTTTTTGTTTTATTCTTGAAATTAGTGGAGAAAATTCCGCATATCAGAGAGTGTCTTAAATTTTCATTTATTTTGTTATCAGTAGTAAAAGACCGTTTAAGTCAGACATAGTTTTAGATTCGGACTTACTTATACTACTGATAATTTAGTTGAGAAGAAATTTTTTTGGGCATGTCAAAGTCATTGCGAGTTTTTCATTGCAGCTGAATTGAAAAATCGTAACGACTTTGACATGACCTTAAATATATAATCACTTTATAATTAGTAGTAGTAAATATCACTTTTAAGTCAGACAACTTGAAAAAATTTCTTCTCAACTAAATTATCAGTAGTATAAGTAATTTCGAATTAAACAATACTTAAATTATTCCAATTGCTTCAATTTAATTCTATTAAATAAATTTTATTTATCATCCTTCACATGGAAAATTGAATCTATTAAAAAGTTCAAATCAATTTGAATCCTTTTTTCACTCTCGCTTATATTCATAATAAACTCGAAACGAATATATACGATTTGAAGCAGAACATGGTCGTCGAAAGAGAGAGAAATTTTTCCTCAAAACTATAAATACATATCCTCTCAATACTGATCCTTTTACTCTTGCATCGACGATTCTCCATCGTTTCGGAAAAACCGCGATCCTTACACCGAAAAGTATTTCTTATTTTACAGTTATTTCACTCACTTGAACCCGTAGGGTCACTGATACCATTTGCTTTTTAGAGTTCACTGAATATGTTATCTACGGAAATATGCGACTCGATTCACACCGATGTACAACATATATGTGTAAAATTGCTCTATACAATATATAGGCTTTCGAAAAAATATTCCCAAGAGAGAAAAGAGAAAGAGAGAGAGAGAGAGTCTGAATGTTGGTACATCGACTTGATGCCCTCAAATAACCCCCAAAGAATTCTGACTTTCTGGACCCTTTTATATGATCCCAATTTATGAGAGAGCTTTATCAAACCAACCCCAGAGAAATTCGAAAATTACTCCTTAATATTTTTCCTCTATGGGCTTTAAATGAGAATAGTAATAGTTGGGGTGATTTTAGTCTGATTTAGATAATGGGGGGGGGGAGAGGGGGATTTATTTTATTTACGAAAAATCACATTAAATTAAGCCATTCATCTCATTCTTATTATAGATTATCACTACTTTTAATTCCCTTCTTACTCGCTAATCTCTCAATATTTACTCCTATTATCTACTTTGTAAACAAGTTTTCTCTCAATATCAGTAAATTAGGAGAAAATTATATCCGAATTTAAATCAAATATTGTCTAAACATTCTAGTTGGTTAATAAACAGCGAAAAAAAAGTGAGCCACAGTCAGACAATTCTTTTAGTTCCAGTCTTTCACTATCAGTAGTGATAGTTAATTCTTTTTGTCATTTTCAGTAGTGAAAGTTACGTTTAGTCGGACAAATGTTGAAAATTTTGTTTCTTTTAAGTAGCTAGTGTCAATTTGCGCCAGACAAAATATTTTCGAACTTTTGGTACCAGTAGTAATTTATTAAAAGTGATTTACAGTCAGACTGTTTTTTTTCGAAGATTTATTATCAGTAGTATAAGTCAATGCTAGTAAGCCAATTTTAGTTTTTGGTAATTTTTTCCAATAGTCGAAAAGGTATCTTTAGGTCAGACAAAGATTTTTTTTGCCTTTTTCAGTAGTAAAAACTACGTTTAGTCAGACAAAGATTCTTTTTGACTTTTGCAGTAGTAAAAAGTACGTTTAGTCAGACAAAGATTCTTTTTGCCTTTTTAAGTAGTAAAAAGTACGTTTAGTCAGACAAACGTTGAATTTTTTTTTCTACTTTTTTATTAGTTTTTATTGTCATTTTTCGTCAGAGAAAAAATTTGTGAAAAATTCTACTACCAGTAGTAAAAGTTGATTTACAGTCAGACAATAAATTTTTAACGATTAAAAAATATTGAAGCAACTGGAATTGAACAGAGAAAAATTTTTTTCTATTTTTTTTCGAAATTAGAATGTTTCTTTAAAAAGAAAAAATCATTTTGTCTTATAAAACTTATTCAAATTTGAGAGTTTCATGCAAATTTTGTGTATTATCGAAAAAAGAGTCAAATGTATGAAAAAATAGTACGAGCAAAACATCAACACAATTTAAACGAAACCAACTGTGATAAATTGATGCCGGCATGTATATTTACTTTCTCTATTCAACGAGATGAAATATTACTTTCACTTTTCAATTTTCGATCACCAATCACATATATATGTCGCATTTTATAAATATTTTATCAATTCACAACAGGATATTTTGAAAAAAAAATTGTATATATGTCGTTTTCTGTCAAATTTTTTTGAAAAGTATGACAAATTATTTATCGAAATATTAAATTATTAAATTAATAATTAATAGTTGATAATTGATAATTGATAATTAATAATTAATAATTAATAATCAATTATTTAATTTCACGTAATGATTGACTTATGCGGCAAAATAAAATTATTGTCCAATTAATAAAAAATGTGGAGAATCTATTTATTTATTTTATTTAAATAATTAAATATTTAAATTTTCCACATTAAAGAATTATTTTCTACATTTGATTATTTAAAACATCAAAGATTTCTTATATTGTTATTAAATGCAAGAAACGTTATGTTTCTTCATTAGTAATTCTGCAAAGTTTCAGGATTTAATAAACTGTTTGTAAAATTATGAATTTATAGCGGCAATGCAGCAATTATTTGTCATATTATTAAATTACGAAGGTAACTTTCAAGTTTTGACGTGTACTAGAAATTTAATTACAACTTAACTTCAGTTCACTGTTTTAAATATTTAACTGATTAATTACTTTTACTATAATAATTCAAATAATTTCAATAACAAATATTATACTAAAATCATTAATAATTTTAAAATAGTCATTTAATTTTCTCCCTGACTACTTTTATTGACAATTACGAACAATTAGTAAAATAAAAATAAAATTCTATATTTAAAAAAAAAATACTGACGATTTTTGTAAAAAAATTGTTTCCTGTCTTTGTAAAAAAATTGTTTCCTGTTTTTGTTTTCAGTTAACATCGACGCGCCTTTTTCTTCCATTTTCCACAAAAGTTTAATGTCAAGAAATGCTTCAATTGCGGAAAAAAATGACAATGATTTCTCGCTATTATCAATTATTGTGTATTTTATGAAAAATCAAAGTGCGTGCTTCAAATCAAAAATTAACAGGATCTAATTGCCGAGTAGAGGGAGAATTTTCGGCATGAAGGGTAAGTTAATTTTTCAATTTCATTCTACGAATTACGTTTTTTTTCCATCAACCTTCCTTTTATTTACTAAACATTTTTAATTATGGTAAATTTTACTTTCTCAATGAAAATATAAAAATCTTCGCAAAGAAATTTTACTTTTCAGTTTTGGAAAAGTGTTAAAAAAAAAATTCTATACACAACTAAAATACAAGGTTTTCGAAAAAAAATGTTTTATGCAAAAATTTCAGGAGAGTTTAGAATTTTTCCCACTACATTCATTTCTGAGCAGCTGTGGTCAAGTTGCATAACTACTGCTTTGCATAACTTAATTAAACACCTTGGCAAAAAGTGAAATTATAATTAGACTCTCAACTTTTGTTTCTCTTTTACGTTAAAAATTTTCGCCACTTTGTTCTTTTGTTTCAGAACATAATTATATTTACATTTTCTTACAATACATAATTTATAAAAATAACTTATTATTTATTATTTATAAAGTTATAAAATTATAATTATATTCCTCTTATGTGATTTTTGTTATAAATTTTTAATTATTTATTGCATGAGGCACAAAAGGGGTATAAAAGATGAAGTTAAAAAAAAGTTCTATACACACGGGTTGTGAAATTCACACATCTCAGAGTGAATTTCAGACAGAAACGTGCCCATGAATATATATTCCTGTTTCTAGGTTGGCGACACAACTTCTTTTTCCACAAACAAATCGGATACTATTTCATTCGTGTTTCATATTCAAAAATAAAAACAAAAAAAAAAATAAAAATATTTATTACATACCTGAATTAATTGCGAATGCTGAAATTATTCCCCCTTCCCCTTCCAGTAAGAAGAAACTTTCCAACAAACCTGAAAAATAAAAAATGGAAAATAAAGTTTTAGCGTATAATTAATTATTATTAGAGCATACAATCAAGATAGAGAAAAATAACAAACAATACTAAAGTAAGCATATTGTTTTAAGATGTATATAAATTTGAAAAAAAAAAAAAATTAAAAACACTCAGTGAACTATGAATAATTTATGAGGCAATAATCAATAATGTACGGGAATAAATTTATTGGCCGCTGTTGCTAATTAATTGGATGATTAACGCTTCAAATGATTGATATGCGTACACACAACTATAATGGATTATAGTTTATATGGAAGTTGAAGAGAAATGATAAATTATTCCTTTTGGAAAATGAATTGTTATGCTGGTGGTAGAATATAAGCTCGACGACACGACGACATAGTATTACTCAACTTTAATCGAGGATGCATTGTTGTTCCTTCAAGATGGAACGTTTGACACTATATTGGATTGTTGCCTGACAGAATATAATATACACGCAAAAACTTGTACATAATATACTTGGGAAAAAGAAATCTCTTTTTACTAGAATGCAATATTTTCTCAGTTGGTTAAATTACCATTAATTCAAATAGTAAATATTGACAATAAAAATAGAAATAATTTTAAATTATTTATAAGAAATAATAATAGTTTTCGTTTTATTATCCGCCTTTAATGGAAATAAACATTTAAATTAAAAAATAGAAAAAGAAAAAAAAATAGTAAAAACAAAAATGAAATAAACAATGAAAAAATATTAATAATAAAAAGAAAAATTAAATTAAAAAACAAAAATAAAAGCTGCTGGATTCTAATTCTGTCCAAAAAATTTCTATTGACCTAAATATCGCTGAGAAACATTTTATAAACATATTTTAACGTAAAAATTCATTGTTGATCATCAATTAATTTTTCAAGACTAGTTAGACCTAAAAATTAAAAAAAAACGATTGTCTGCTAATTAGCGGTTGAGGCTGCTGGCTTCTAATTCTGTCCAAAAAATTTCTATTGACCTAAATATCGCTGAGAAACATTCCCTGATCATATTTTAACGTAAAAATTCATTGTTGATCATCAATTAATTAAAATAAAAATTAAATTGAAAATAAAACAGTAATATTAATAAAATAATAAAACAATAAAAATGAAAGACTAATTAAAAATAATAATACTTCCTTCATCAGAAAATATTAGATGAATAAATAATAAATAATACCTAATAAATGATGTAAAATTAAAACATAACTATAGTGTAATTTTCATTAAATTGGAATCTTTCTTGAAAATGTACATATAAATTCATAATTTGATAAATCAAGGAATTTCCGAGATAAATACAAATATAGTATTCTCATCACGAGCTTATATTGAAACATATTTAATAATGCGAATATTTGTATATAGAGTTTAATGGAATGCATGGAAGTTTAATTGGAAATTTTCCGTCAAATATTACAAAATAAATGGAAATTTAACTTGTGTTTGGGTTAAACATGGGAATTAATATTAATTTTTCATTTCTTATAAATTACAAAGTGATGAACGTGTGTATATATGTATACAATTATATTTACAACAGCGAAAGGTCAAATTTGCCAAGAGGAAATAGCGACGACGCTTGGAATATTAAATTTTCCATAGGGGGGAGGGGGGAGGACATTTCTTACACAAAGACAAATATGATTAGGCGTCGTGTTCTTGTTATCTAGATAATAAGATTACTTGATGCTCTCTACTTCTTCTTGTGCACACAAGCCACTTGGCTCGTTATTAGTCTCTAATTATAAGGAAAGCCTCATGCTCCAGATTTTACAAAAAAAAACCCTTAACTTTTGCGGACAATTTTTTTTTCTCTACACTTTATTTTTTTATTAATGAAAGAATTCTTGTATCAATCTACTTGTTATAAAATTTACATATTTTTACTTTCACTACTGATAATGAAACTGAAAAAATTGTCTGACTGTAAATCACTTTTACCACTTGTAATAAAATTTCGAAAATATTTTTGCTGATGAAAATTGACAAGAACTATTTTAACTAGTGAAGAAAAATTTCAATGTTTGGCTGACAAAACGTAATGTTTACTACTGAGAGTGAAAAAGACAAAAATTTAACGTTTGTCTGACTAAACGTAATCTTTACTACTGAAAAGGCCAAAAATGTTTGTCTGACCTAAAGATACCTTTTCTACTACTGGAAAAAATTACCAATAACTAAAATTGTCTTATTAGCATTGACTTATACTACTGATAATAAATCTTCAAAAAAAAAAACAGTCTGACTGTAAATCACTTTTAATAAATTACTACTGGTACCAAAAGTTCGAAAATATTTTGTCTGATTAAAACTGACCTTAACCACTGAGACAAAAATCGACAAAATAAATACCAATTTTTCCCAATCAAAAGTGAATTTTTCCACCATTGCAAAAATATCCACACGACTAATTTTAAACGAAAGAAAATAATTATTCCCGAGTTTTTAATATTTATAAATATTAATAACTCCAGCACCAAACGAATAATGTTGGCAAAAAAAAAAAAATAGAAAAAGAAATGAATTACAAATTTTCGAAAAAGTAATCCAGAGAAAGTAAAGACAGTACTAATGTCCTGAAAAATTAGATAAAATTTTGGACAAATTGAAAGATAAAAGTGAAGGGATAATAAAATTAGTTGAAAGTAGTGAAGTTTTCTTTCTTCTAAATGGAAGAAGAGGAAAAAGAAGGAGAAGAAGAAGAAGAAGTATATTGTCAAGAATTCTGCCTAAAGGAATAGGAGTTAGTTACTTTTTCGGCGGGGGAGGAGGAGAAGGGGGGAGGAGAGAAAGTTACGATAGCTTAAGTGGATCATAAAAAGTTTCTTGTTCACTCTGCCACTGGTTTTGGTGCCGCAATGCCGTAATTATTGCAGAACTTTGACTTCGTGTTAACGAAAGGAGGTGCACACAGTATTTGAGAATTCAACTATACAAAGATGCAAAAGTAGTACAGCATCCGCGCTTTCCATAATTTTATTACTCACAACTTCCATTAAAGAGAAGAAGAAAAAAAGTACTTCATCATTATCGACTATAATTCCTCCATTTTCCAACTCTAATTACACTAAAAGTTTTCCATCCACGAAAATAACTTGATCCAAATAACAAATCTTCTTAAAATTCCTATATATAAAACTTAGAAAACTGAAATGTTGCACGCAACTCGAAAAGTTTTCCATCACTTTCATAATATTCTATGTACCTAATTTGCATTTAACACACCACCTTCGTGTCTGTTCCAATCTTTAAATCCAACTTTCCAATTAATTCGAAATTATAAACTTAATTATTTTTCAATATTTATATTTTTTTAAATATTTTTATTGAATTCGAAAATATAAACTTAAGTATTTTTCAAATATTTATATTTGTAAAAATATTTTTATTGAATTCGAAAATATAAACAAGTATTTTTCAATATTTACATTTGTAAAAATATTTTTATTCAATTCTAAATTATAAACATAATTATTTATCAATATTTATATTTTTTAACATATTTTTATTGAATTCGAAAATATAAACAAGTATTTTTCAATATTTATATTTGTAAAAATATTTTTATTGAATTCGAAATTAAAAACATTTATCAATATTTATATTTTTTAACATATTTTCATTGAATTTGAAATTATAAACTTAATTATCTTTCAATAATTTATATTGAAAAACATATTTTTATTGAATTCGAAATTATAAACTTAAATAAATTTATTTATTTATGCGTTTACAATAAAAATTGAATTAAAATCGACACTAAGAATAGTAAAATAAATGTTTTATTTCTTTGTTGAAATTTTATTATTTTTCTATATATGTTTTACTTTTTGTTTCCAGTCACAAAAAACGGTAAAATGTTGGACATTCTTAAATATACTTTTGTTTGTATCTTTTTTGTGGACAGCAAATAATTAATCAGGCGCCACCTCATTGTTAAAAAGAGTCGAGTTTTTTTTCTTCTTCTTCTTCCATTTTTTTTATCACCGAGATTTTTTTCGCAGTGTTTCAGTAAACGTGATCTCGCTTTCGTGCTTTTTAGTTGTCGAGTTTTTGTTGAAAGAAAGCCTCAGACTTTGTTTTTAACCCTCTTTTTTCCCCTGAATTCACAGTTGCATATACAAACACATACACACATTAACGTGCTCCTTTTATGCGGTAAAACGCCTGTGAAACTAAAAATCTATGATTTATAAACATCTTTGCTATACGCACAATAAAAAAAAAAAAAAACTGGTGTATATAAAACGTGCTTATAATAAACAGCAAAATTCTAAAAGATTCGCTTTTTTAAATTTATTTTATTACAGTTGGTAAACTTCATTTTTTCCATATTGACATTTTTTTGCGTTTATAATTCACATATATGGCAATTTTTCTACTTTCCAATTGGTATTGTTTTTTTAGTATCTACCAATTTCCATATTTTATATTTTTCCATTTCTTTTTTATTTTCTAATTATTTTAATTTTAGTTTTTTATTCCATAACTACGTATATTTTTTCATTTTTTTAAATTGATACAATTGTTGTTTTTTATTCTACAGCTTCCTCCATTTTTCTTTTCATTTTTCATTATTTAATTTTTTAATTATTTTAATTTTAATTTTTTATTTCTATTTTTTCATTTAAAAAAAAAATCCCATTACGTACTTTAATTATAATTTTTTTTTGTGTTTATTACTTTGTTTTTGTATTTTTTCTCTCTTATTTTTTTCTGCTTTTTTAATTAATAAAATAAAAATAAATAATATGAAACAAAAGAGAAAAAAAATGAATAAAAAAATGTTTGGAAATATAAAATACAATTTTCATTACTTTTCATATTTGATGTGCATTTTTTTTTTTTTTAGATTTTTCGAATACTTTGTAACCCATTTCTTTTGTTTTTTTTTCTATTTTCTTTATTAGTAAACGCCCACAGTAACTCAGAGAAGATAGAATGTATATTAAAAAGACAAATGTTTCTTTCGTTGAAATGCAGACTTTTTAATTAAAAGAGCAATATAAATGATTAGAAAGAATTTTCTTGGTGAAAATTGAGAATTTATTATTATTAATTATTTCTTAATCTTCAAATTACGTAATTAAAGTATAAAGAAAATATAATTAAATTTGTTCTTCCATTTTCGCTAAAAATCTCTTCCAAGTTTCAAAAAAAAGAAATAAAAGTAAAAATTGATTAATTAAAATTAATTAATTTGAAAATTTGATTTTATTTTCTTATTTTTAATTTAATATAATAATAATAATAATAATAATAATAATAATAATAATAATAATAATAATAAATAAGAATATTGGAATTTTTACAAAACAGGAAGAATTTTCACTTCGTTGAATTTTTCAATTTGTTTGATAAGTAATTCAACAGTGAACATTAGAAATCGAAAATATAAATGAAATTATGGAAATATGAAAAATAACTTTTAATGTAAAGTGAAAAAAATAGAGACAAAAAGAAGAAGAAAAATAATAAATAAAGAGAAAAAAATTCCTTCATCAGCCGTGAGGTTTCATAGGTCACGCGGAAGATGGAAGATGAGACAAATGAAGACAGGAAAACAGAACAAAGAAGGTCGTAAAGAAAAGAGAAGGATGGAAACTCGATAGGTTCTGGCCTACTTAGTTGCTTCACACTTTCACGTTTGCTTTGAAAATTTCAAAGTGCTGAGTTTAACTGGCAAAGCATATTGATTGCTTGTATCAACGAGCCAAGTAGCACGTAACTTCAACCTTATTTAATTTTAGATAACGTGAAAACTATCTCAGAATGCATATAAGTTCATCTCAACTTGGTTGAGAATCGTCAAAATTAGACAATTAAAAAAAAAGAAAAAGAAAAATATTTCCACAAAGTTGGATAGTTTTAAAAATTGTGGAAATTTTTTCCCAAGTAGTAAAAGTAGGTTCTAGTCAGACGAAATTGTACTCTTTCGATCCGAACTAGTGGTAATCAATTTTAGCCAAATTTAAAATTTATTAGTTTAGTTTAAAATTATTTTAAAGTTTTAATTTAATATTTTTTCAAATATATTTACGAAGTATTTTAATGTAATGAAAGTCAGTTTCACTACAGCGAATTAATTAAAAGAATTTTAGTATCAGTAGTAAAGTTAAATTTATGTCAGACAAAAAGTCTTTTATAGCGTTGTAATTTTATTGGCAGTAGTATAAAACATTTGTAGTCAGACGAAACGTGTTAGATTCTTGTAATCGTGCAAAATCAGTAGTAAGAGTCCATTTAAGTCAGACAAGATGTTTCAATTTCTTTTAAGTAGTTTAACTGATCATTATCAATTATAGTCGGACAAGTCTTTTTATTTTAATCGCTTGTCAGTTTTGGGCAGACATGAATTGATTGAACTATTAAATTTTTTTTAATCGGTTCAAGTAGTAATTGTCAGTTTTAGTCAGACGTCGATTTTTTGTCATTTCAATTGATTTTAGGTTTCAAATTCTTTTTCCATTGGTGCAAGTAGTAATTGACAGTTTTAGTCAGACATAATTTTTCTTAAAATTCAAGTTACATGAGGTTTAAAATTCCTTCTAATTGCTTTAAGTAGTAAAAGTCCGTCCAAGTCAGACATCTCATTTTCTATTCTTCCAATTGCTTTAAGTAGAAAAATTCCGTCTAAGTCAGTCAACAGGTTTTAAACTCTTTAATCTGCTCCTCTAAGTAGTAAAAGTCCGTTTAGGTCAGACAACAGTGTTTAAATCCTAATTTTCATTCATTCAATACGTTCCAACTGAACTCAATTGCTCTACAAATAGAATGTTTGAAATATTTTTATCCCCATTGACAAAAAAAAACTACTTAGGGATTGAATATTAAAAAAGTCGTTTTAATTATTATGAAATTTTTTTCTATTCGCATTTGAAACGATATTGGATATTGGAATTATTCAGCTGATTATATTGGCAAGTGATTCTCCTGTAGAATTTTTCATGACCTAAGAAAAAGATTGAAGCAAAAAGAAGAAAAAACAAGTGAAAGAAATAACTACAAATCGGATTACTTTCACAATTTTTCCCTTATAAAAATTTATTTCCAGCATTCCATGAAAATTGATTGTAAACTGTTTAACTTTATTAGAAACTTTTCATAGAGTCGTTTAATTCGATAAAAATAAGAGCAAATGGAGAAATAAAATCAGATATAATATGGAAAAAAAAGTCGAAGTATAAATTGAACCTTTTTTTTGTGGGGGTGAGCTTTCGCCATCACTTTCGACGATATTGATTAAGTATTCAAATGCTTCTAAATAATTAATCATCGATTGCAAAATTACTACCAGTTGAATTCTCTTCATTCTAATGTATATTTGATTTCAATTTACAAATTATTCAGCCAAATTGAGAAGCACTTTAGTAATGAGTGTTTGTTTTAATTTCTTAAAAACAGTAGTACAGAAGAAATTTCAAAAGCGAAACTGATGATAATTGAAATTTATTTGTTGTTTAAGTATTTAAAGTTTTAAAGTGTCTTTGGTAATTCAAGAACACAAAATATTGTTCTTGAAACAATTCAATTTTGTTCCGACATTTTTATTAAATATGTTTAAAACATTAAATACATTTTAGTTTCATTAAAGTACTTTTTTACTACTGAAAATCTACTAAAGGAAATGTAAATGTTCTGTTTGATTAAAATTCACCTTGTAAGTACTTTAACACGAAGTGAAAGAATTTGTCCGACTGAAACGGCATTTTACTACTGATTTTAAAAAATATGTCAATTAAAAACCTTTTTGAAGGACTTCATATCACTGTTATTACTTAGATCTAAATAACTAAAATTTACAAGGTCTGACTAAAACTGTATTTTACTACTTAGAACAAAAGTACAATGTCTGACTAAAACTGTACTTTACTACTTAGAACAAAAGTACAATGTCTGACTGAAACTGTTTTTTACTACTGATGAAAAAATAAAACTTAAAATTGTTTGGCTGACGTAAACTCACTGTTACTACTTAGATAAAAATTACAAAAATTTACAACTTTATGTCTGACTAAAACTGTCTTTTACCACTGATTACAAAACAAGTCAATTTAAAATCTTTTTGGCTGACTTGATCTCACTATTACTACTTAGATCCTAAAAACGTTAATTTATAATGTCTGACTGAAACTGTATTTTACTAATTACAAAAGAAGTCACTTTTAAAAATTATTGGCTGACTTAAATTCACCGTTACTACTTAGAACAAAGGTACAATAATTAATAATGTCTGACTGAAACTGTATTTTACTACTTATTACAAAACAAAACTTAAAATTGTTTGGCTGACGTAAACTCACTGTTACTACTTAGATAAAATTACAAAAATTTATAACTTTATGTCCGACCAAAACTGTCTTTTACCACTGATTCCAAAACAAGTCAATTTAAAATCTTTTTGGCTGACTTGATCTCACTATTACTACTTAGATCCTAAAAACGTTAATTTATAATATCTGACTGAAACTGTATTTTACTAATTACAAAAGAAGTCACTTTTAAAAATTATTGGCTGACTTAAATTCACCGTTACTACTTAGAACAAAGGTACAATAATTAATAATGTCTGACTGAAACTG